>JAKXYG010001444.1:0-66516 GCA_025895645.1 Cardicola forsteri | reverse complement strand
TTATTTATTAATACTTAAAAGTATTGGAACAAATTGTTACAAACTAGTACATATGCGGTTGGAAAAATTAATTTTTCAACAAAAAGTAGTTTTTAATTCGTTTTGAATTAAAACAACAACAGTAACTACTACTACTACTACTACTACTGCTACTATTACTACTAATAATAATACTGCTCTTTGTATATTTTTAACAACAATAGAAATCTATTTTACAAAAAGAAAATAATTAACAGTACAAAAAAGAAGTTGATAAATCTTCTTTACTTAACATCGTTATGTAGGTGCCTGGATATGTAGCTATAATAATTAGTTATTACTGTGGAACGCCGTAGACTAATAGGAACGAGTAATAGCAATAACAATTACAATAATAATAATAATAATAACAATAGTAATAATAATAAAAATAATAATCACTAAAATAATAACAATAATAATAACAAATAGTAAACTAGATTGCATTACCTTCTGTGCAATTGTATATTTCATTTCCATTTGCGTCTAAACAAGAATATATATTTTGTGTTTCAAATCCGGTTATAACTGAAATTTATAAAATTGAATTGTTTAAAACTGAATGTAGTTAATATAAAGAAAAAGGAGATTTACAAGTGATTAAAATAGATCATATTGGGTTTTATTAGAAAAATAAGTTCAATAAATAATATTTTTTTGTTATAAATTATACATAATTATACTAAATATTTTCTAGTAATATTGAATAGAAGTTAGAAAAAACTATCTTTTAGCTATTGCCTAATATTGCATTAAAAAAATTAAAAAATGTTTTCTGGTTATGCTTTATATATTAGAAATGACTCAATTTAGCCAGTCCCAAGACTGAATAAAGAAGGAGGGTTTGAGTGCAAGGTTATCAACCTGACCTCTGTAAAAATTTTATACTTCTACGGAAACAATAAGAGGATGCCATTCCGGAAAACAACGGCAAAGAAATGATTGCACATATCTGGATGACAGAGTTACACAGATGACAGGGTTGAGTAAAGGCGAAAGGAAGCTCAATCTTCGATTTGCAGAATTTTTAATGCCAACAAGACTTTGTTGTAGTTGTTTTACTGTAATTGTTGTCTTATTGCCCCATGCTTATTTTTAAAGCAAAAGGGTTTGTATAATATATAATAATAATAAGCTAATAATAATTATTATTATTAAAATTAACATAATATTAGAATATTTTACACATTACGTACAACGATTCATTAATAAAAATAAAGTACAATTAAATAAAAATTTGTACACTTGTTACTTGATAATGGTAATGAGATTATATATTAACTTATTAAGCACAACTGTGTAGTAAAAATATGCGTTTTTCATTGAAGACAAGAATATTAAAACGTAGTTTTTGTTGCAAAATAAATTATTTTTTCAATTGTGTTTATATTTATTGAAACGGCTGTAGCCGATTTCAAGTCAAATTAATAAAGGGAAATAATTTGCTTGCATGATTAACAACCTGATTTTGGCAAAATGATAATGATGATAGAACAGAAAAAGGACAGAAAGAGTTTTGAATTGATTACATAAATTATTGTCCATTGAAGGATACAATGTGTTGGCACATTAGTGAATCTCCCGAATTCGTAATTAAAATAACACTAAATCGTCAATTTCTATTTGGTTGTGAAAATGTTCATTACGTAGAAAGTATATCTTTACTCAGTATCATTTAAATAATAGTATAAATATTCAAATTAATGATAAAAATGTATTACTTTCCAAAACTTCTTTTCTTTGTTTAACAAAAAGTTGATTCACATTGATTAGGCTATCTAATCCAGGTGGATATGATGCATTAGTATCAGATTGCATGTCTTGTAATGCTCAATTTGAATTATACTTGCATTTATTAATAGTTTTATATAAAGAATTTAATTCTAAATTGAAGCTATTGCTATAAACACATAATCAGTACAAATTTCATCCAATAAGAAAAGACGATTAACATTGTGTATGTGTATGTGTGTGTGTGTGTGTGTGTGCGCAAACATTTTGCAGTCAATGCAACGAAGAGCTCTAACAATTGATTCTAATAAAATACACATTTGCATTGCATAAAATGTACCACCTTTTTGGTCAAAATTAATTTGTACAAAAAACATTCAAAATATTATTTTTATTATTATTATTATTAAGCTTTAATATCTCACTAGAGATACATTCAGCGTAAAATACATTTTTATCATCAATGTAAAAAAAGTGGTAGTACAAATAATGGGATCAAAATGAAATAGAATGTTATATGTTAATGAATATAAATATAGTCTATATAGTATGCATGTGATTTTTAAAAAATATTTAAAATTGCTGTACATAGAATTATTCATTATTTCATTATTTCTTAAAATAAAGTTGCTCTATTTACTAAAAAATATTATAATTTTAGGACATATTGCCACATTTTCAATCCCTAACCACAGACACATGCACCAACGTACCACATACCTCCAGTGATCAATGTTCACTAATGAGAATTATTTATTTTTTTCCCGAAAAAAAGGTGTCTTAAAGGGAGGTTCTAAACCAACACAAAACTTTTGCACAAAAAAATAATCTTATTGGTCAAAAAGTTACGTAAGGGAAATAGGAGGTAAGATGTTGAAAATTTGGCTTGTATATAAGGTGCAAGTTTGTGTGTGCACTGCATTTGGAAAAAGAAAAATTTTGTGGAGCGGTTGTTACGTTGACTGGGAGCAAATGAAATTGTTGTACAGGATTTGAGGGAGCATGCACGGCTATTTTTCAACAAAAAGCAGAAAAGAAAATCGCAGATACTAATTGTAAATATTTTCGTGTTGTGTTTGGTTTAAAACCACATTTTTAGGTGTATTTAAAAAAGAAGAATGTATTGTTTGGTTAATCCCATTCGATGAGAGTACAAATGAATTGTACAAAAACATTTTTTATATATTATCTTAGCAATAAAAAAGTAAAATGTTACATATATTTTATAATATTTTATTGTAGCAAAAACAAACATAATTTATGAAATATGATCCCTTGTCCTAATTTATTATAAGCACCAACCAAGAGAAAAGTTGTGAATAAAGGTGCCAATAAGAGTCCGATAACCTTTTGTGTAAGTGTGTGATCACTCGTAAGTTGGGGATGGAAAAGTTTCAAAAAGTGTGATCAAATTTTCACGATGACGCAATGCAAATCACATAGTGCTATGTAAATATTGATTTTTCCACCTTAATACATTTTCAAGGTCAAACAATTCCCTTTTGATAGAAGAATGCACCAACATCACTCACACTTGCTCACGGAGGTTGACCAATAGGTTTTTTAAGAATTCTTTTTCCCTTGGTTGGTTTTATCATTTACCGTTTACGCCACATTTTCGGGAAAAAAATAAATAATTCCCATTGGTGAACAGTGATCACTGGAGGCATGTGGTACATTGGTGCATGTGTCTGTAGTCAGGAATTGAAAATGTGACTTGTATATAAAATAAAAATTTGTGTGTGCACTGCGTTTTACAACGAAAACTTTGTAAAGCGGTTGCTTCCTTGAGCAGCTTGAAATTGTTGTACGGGATTTGAGGGAGCGTACACGGTTATTTTTCAACAAAAAGCAGAAAAAAGAAAATCGCAGATACTAATTGTAAATATTTTCGTGTTGTGTTCGGTTTAAAAAGCACATTTTTAGGTGTACTTAAAAAAAGAGGAATGTATTGTTTGGTTAATCCCATTTGATGAGAGTCATTTTTTCCAAAAGTAATGTGTATTTAAAAAATGTACAATTTTACATTGGTTTTATTTAGAGTTAAAAACGTTTGTCGGCAGTTAATGAGCACGAAAGTAATGCACAAATGACTTTGTATTTTTTATGTTATGCGTAATGCTTACATTTAATATACTTTTTTAAACAAATTTGTTTTTGGGCTACTTATGCGTACGTAAAAGAATTATGATTATAATGGTTTCTGGATAAGCATAAGATTATTGTACGTGTTGGTTTTTTGCAATTATTCGTAACTAATGCTTATGATGCGCACATAGTTTATATAATTTTGGAATTCAAAATTTCAGCTATCAAGTTTTTATTAGAAATATGTTTATTTGTCTTGTGATGTGGTCATTAGTCGTTATTTAGCATTTTTCTAGTTGTAAAAGTAAAAATTTGTTCAAATATACAAGACCTACATGAAGTCATTGCTGCAGTAATTGCAAAATTTACTTTCTCTTTTAGATGTTAACTATTCACACTGAAAATGCATTACAAATATTTAATCAACTAATGCGCATCATGAACAATAATATGATTGTTTTAAAATCGGTTATCTTCTACTAAGCAGAAATTATACCTAACATTAGTAGAAACCAAATTACAGTAGATGTCAACGATTGTTCTGATATTATATATCTAACTTAGTTTTTCACTCAGAAAGATAAGTGCGTTTAGTCTAAATGTTTATAACAAATCTTAAAGTTTTAGTCTGTGCAAATACATAAAACCTTTAACAAGTACACAGACGTTGTACAAAGATTGAAACCAATTTTGCTTAATTGGAAATACCTAATCTTTAGTTGTTTGCCCAAATAGATTACAATAATAGAAAGCAAACAAATTAAGGCCAATGTTTATTCAGTAGTGTTAAAAGCTGTATGAAGTAGTGACAACAGTAATTGCGGAATTTCCTATCGGTTCTTATGTTTTAACTGTTCACATTTATAGTTGGATGGCAAATGTATTATAAGTTGAGTAAAGAGAAACCTTTAACTACTATAAAATAGATTTATAAGAAGTAACATTATTATAAATGTACATGCTATAATAATGATGTTATTTATTGACAAAGGAAGGAGATTAAGCGTTTGTAAAATTCCACTGTTTCTTAAACATTTGAAATAGGATAATTTGATAAAACAATTTTTTATAGCTAAATTAGTTTAAAATGAGGTTAGCATTATAAATATGATAATGACAATGTTTTTTTTATTAATAATAAGGAATCTATTTAATATTTTGACATCATAATACATTTAACGAGTCTATGAGATAAGACAAGTTAACTGGATAAAGGGTTATCACAAACCAAAAACAATTTGTTCATCATTCTAAAACATATCCAATTACAGAACAGTGTAGATACAATAGATAAATGGGTTGCTGTCAAAATCAATGCAAAATAATCAATTCGCATTTGTTTATGTTGTGCACATCTAAATTGTACAACAGAAATATTTCTATATTATTTTAGCAGTAAAAGTAAAATATTTTATATATTTTATACAATTCTAATTTAGATTAAAAACAAGAATATTGACATTTTAAGAATATTCAATAAACAAGCAAATTCGTTATTTCAAAATAACTTATATTATAAAATATGCATACATAAATATATGAATATTGTAGGTATTATTTACTGTTTGCCAAAATTTTCTCAAAACTTTCATTTTTGAATAACTAATTGGCTTGTTTTCAAATTTTTTAAACTGTCAATATTTTTGTTTTTGACCTAAATTAGAATTTTATAGTAATATTGGTATAAAATATATTTTTTTATAGAATAGTTTACTTATACTGCTAAAACAATACTTAAAGAATATTTTTGTACAATTTAGATATGCTTAACAAATAGTGACACAAAAGCAGATTGATTATTTTACATTGATTTTACAGCTGCTTGTTCATTTGCTGTATACATTTATGTACCGGTTTATACCAATATATTGTAAAGATTAAAATGCTGGTTCAGTTATACGCCACTTATTACATTGTAACAAAAACAAACATAATTGATGAACTACGATCCCTTGTCCCAATTTGTTATAAGCATCAGGGAGCTAGAAGCTTTGATAATATTGTCCTCACAATAAAAAAAGCATTTTAAAAAATTGATAACATCCAGTTTAATAATAATTTTTAATTTACATAATTGCTTTTCTCTTCCTACTTTTACCCTGGAAATGAAGCAATTTTACTGATTGTTAATAAGTAGTTTGCTCCTTAAGATGAAATTTCCTTTTAATAAAAGTGGAAAAGTGAAGTAACAGCAAAAAAATAAGCATTAAATATTTTATCAAAAAATCAAATAACCAATAAAATGAGCAGTCAATACAATGTCACTTATCTATAAATAATTTTTAAAAATTCATTTTTTCTTATTAAAGGGAAATATCATCTTAAGAGACAAACTACTTATTAACAATCAGTAAACAAAAATAAAAAGTTTAAAAAATAGCTTTTTGTACCTTTTTTTTGTAGATTTAGCCTTTTGAAATGGAGAATAGTGATAAAAAAGTTTTTTATCTTACCAAAAATGAATACCGTGCTGTTAAAAAATTAAAAAATAAAGGATTTTCACTGAAAAGATTAGCAGATTTATATAGAGTTAACCTTTCAACAATTTATCGGATTATCAACGATCAAAAACCCCGAAATTATGATAATGTTGGAAGAAAACGTATAACAATAAGTACAGATGACCAAAAAATTATTATAAAGTTAAAAATATTATAATAAACCTATTTCAAAAACTAAAAAAAATATTTTTTAACAATTTTACTTATTCTACAATAAGAAACAGAGCAATTGAATCCGGTTTAACTCTACAATCACCGAAAGATTAAATCATTTATTACCAAAAAACAAAAGGATGACAAATTAGCCTTTTGTAAACTATGGAGTAAATAACACTTATGTTATTGGCGTTCCGTATACTTTGCTAATGAAACAATGATTCGGGATAAACCATTTGGCTTTAAAAACAAAGTGTTGTGTGGGACGAGTTTTCAAAAATATTTACTCCCGGTTGTTAGAAAAAAAGCCGATCCTCGACAAGTAATGTGTTGGTTTGGTATTAAGTATAATCAACTTATTAAATAGAGAATTATATCTGGTACCTTAAATAGTAAAAAATTTATTTCAGTTATGAAAAATGCTTTTCATTATGAAATGCAGCATACTTACGCGGGGGTTACTACTGTTTTTCAAGATAATATTCCATGTCATACTTCCAAAAAGGTAACGTTATATTTATTTAAGTTGACTATATTTGTTTTATATTTACGTTCAGACAGTAAAGGGGCTAAAATCAAAAAAGCTATTTTTCACTCAATTGCCACCTAACAGCCCGGATATCAGTATATATATATATCAGTATGCTAAAGCACAATATCAATAAGCATACCGAAATTAAAGATTTATGTAAACGCATTCGGTTTGTTGTTTAATATGAGATAAAACAAAAATATATTAACACTTTTATTTACAGCATTCCAAAACGCCTGGATCAGGTTGTTCAAAAGAAAGGCGATCACATAGATTATTAATTTTTAAACTTTGTAATGTTCTTAATCATTTGGTAACTGAACAAATTGCGTGCAATCTGTATTTTTATTAATAGTTGACGTTATAAATCATGTTAATTATTTTACTCTATTTCCGATTTTGCACCTGTTGATATTTTATACAATTTTTTTACTTACAATATATATATGTATATATAATTATAGTTTTTTTTTCAATTATTACATAGTATTGTATATTTTATAATTGAAGTAACGTTTCTCTTGTATGCTATGTAGTTGCTAGAAAGGTTTTAGTTTAATAATCACTTTTTTGCAGTAATTGTTGTGAAGGTTGTAATAATTTTAAAATTAATCCTAAAATGCGGTGTTTTTGCATTGTAATACAAAACGTTTTCTATGATTACTTTTATATATTTATTATTTTTGCTCAGTATCTAAAATTAATTTTTTCTATTGCACTATATCTCTCTGTCTTTTGTTTTAATTTTTATTTTTTTTACAAATTTTTATTTATTTTATTTTTTGTTTTTTATATATTTCAGATAAATTAAAATACATAAAATTAAAGGATCAAAAAAGTTGAAATTTGTGCAATGCGCTTGCGTGTCGTGTAGATCCAAAAGTATCGCTGTTTGTTCTGTTCCCAGTTTGTATTTACAGTTTGATTTAATTTTTGCGTTTTTGTTAGTGTTTTTATTGTGTGTTATTAGTTTTTTGTGTTACGTTTTTTTGGTTTACGTTTTGTTACGTTTGTCATGTGACGGTATTTCTATAAGCTAGCTATTTTTTACTTTTTTTAAAAATTATCACTTACCGTTTCTTTGTGATATTTTTGTTGTTACTATTTACTCCTTTTTTAAATAATTTTTGAATTACATTTAATCAAAATGTGTAACCATTATTAATGTTTATGGTTTTAGAGGGTGTAAGAAAAAAGTAAAAACTGGAATCTTTTGCATACTTTGCAAGAAATGGTTTTACGAAACTTGCTCTGGTCTTTCATCCTCTATTTATTTGAGATTCGTCAATTGTAGCATTAATTTTAAATGTTGTAATTATCTTAGTAAAATTAAATTATTACCAGTTCTTTTCCTACCCTCAAAAATAAGTTTAAATACAATTGTGCATTCTGCTCAAAATGTTAATTTTGAGCTCAAATTAGATGCCATTTTAACTTCGATTATTAACAATAATTCTGCCATCGCTAAAATAAATAATGTTATATTTAATATACAAAATCTTTTTTTAATTTTAAAATTTTTTTACACTATTTCAGTAGAGCTTAATAGGCTAAAAGAGTATGTAGCTAAGCTTTTAGTTCCCTCTTCTGTGACTGAAGCTGCTATTAAGCTTTCACAAAAAAGTTTTCATCAGCTGCAAGCAGCTTGCTATTGATGTTAGAAGGGATTCTAATATAATTTATAACTAGCTTAGCATTCGTTTTCAGTATCCAGGGATTAAAATAAATTACATTAATCGGTTAAAATTATTCTCTTTATCCGATAGAAGACTCTGAGGTCACCTCATTTTAGTTTACCAACTCGTAAATTCAGGCCGTAGATATATGTTTTTTGTTCCTTCCCGGGATTCGTTGAGAGAACATTAATTTAAATTTTAAAATTTTAAAACACTTACCCGTCTTTGTGGGTTATTACAGCATAAAATAATCCGCCGTCTCATATTGTTTTGGTCCCTTCCCTTTATTCTTTAAAACAGGCCTATAATAAGTATACCCTCCTTAATTTTATTTAGTTTCTCTTTATCATTTTTATCATTTTTCCCTAGTTTTTTTAATTTTTTTTTACCTCAAATATTTTAACATTTCAGAACCCAGGATCGAAAAAAGTTTTTTTTTACTTAACTCGTGATTCATCCTGTATTCAGGTATATTCAGGTATATTCACGAGTTATGTAAGAGCAAACTCCTTTTGGTACTCGATTCAAAATATCAAATATCAACAAAAATAAATTCTGAAAAAATTATATACATATATAAATATATTTGCATATATATATATATATATATATATATATATAATATAAAAATTAAATATAATTATATAGAAAATACTTATCATACGCCGATTTGAAGGAGTCAATGGACGAAGCTGAAACCACGTGGTTCGGTAAAAGATTCCACACGGATATGACCTTATACGAGAAGTGATTTAGATGTAGGCGGAATCGTACTCTTGGTTTAAATAACTTAAAAGAGTGCCCTCTTCGAGTATCATTAGCAGGGACAAAAGGATGTTCTACACCATCTGACCTTAATATTTTATAAACTAAGATGAGATCGCCCCGGAACTTCCTATCTTGTAAAGGGAAGAACTTAAAAGATTTTAACAAGTTGGTGCATCTTACATTCTTAAACTGTCTAGGGAATTTAGTAAAACTGCGTTGTATTTTGTCTAAAATTTTAATCTCTGTCTTTAAGGGAGGGGATGTAACTTGAAACCAATATTCTAGATGGGGTCTAATATATAGTTGATAGAGTAGCCGTGAGCAGCTCACAGGGATATTTTTTAGATTACGCTTAAAGAACTTAGTAAATTAAAACTCCCTTAAAAACTACTTTCCTATGGTGCGTCAAAACGTTTAGGGACTTGGGTAATAGGTGATGAATCTGGTACTCTAAATATATTGTCTGAAAATTTACCAAGAGAACAGTGTTTACACTTGGAAAAATTTAGAAAGAGCGCATTTGCTATAAGCCAATTGTAGTTACTCAAAATGTCTAGTTAAAGTTGTTCAAGATTGGAACTCCAAATTTTGACATCATCAGCATACAGCAAGATGTCAGAACAAACATGTGTATAAAAAAAGAAAACTTATGTAAATATTTACTTAATTTGTTTTATTTTATTATAAATTTTGTATATATAATATGCATATATATATATATATATATAGAGCGAGAGAGAGATTATTGGAAAACATCAATTAACAATAAGGTCGTTATAGCGCTTATTTTAATTTTTGTACGAGAAGGTTAGAGTGTTGTTTCGTCTCTTCATTTTATCAAGTTGCTCTTTGTATTTAACTTTTTGGTTATTGATTTTGTCTTGTTTTATTTTAGGTTAAATTTGCATATATTCAGGTGTTTTAATGATTTTATTGTTTTTCTAAAATGAACAACCAACAACATAACCCCTTTAAATGGACTTCCAATGTTTATAAAAATTCTAATAATTTAATTAAATCTTCTCATAGATATAGGTATGACCAAAATCGTTTGGGTTTGTACACGAATAGTTCACCCAAAAGAATTATTCAAGATGTATATAATTATAATACTAGATTAAGACAACCTACTGTTTATAGAAGGGGAGGCCATTTAAAAAAAAGGGAATTTTGTGAAATGTCGACTGTTTCAAAACCTTTATTGGTTACTCAGGGAACACGGTTCAGCTATGTTAGAAAAAAATCAAGATCTAGTGATGAAACGAAGAAAGATATTAGTCATACTTGTACTAAATATTTGCAACTTAATTTGAATGAGTCTAATAGTAGCGGTAGGAGTATGTTTTTTAAGCGCAAAGGTTACGTTGCCAACAGTAATTTTAATAGTAGATATAGCAAGTTTTCAAATACATATAGTAAAGTTGCTTATTCCAAGTGCAATAAGAAATCGATGACATGGAATAATTTAAAAGTAGTTAGCAGGTTTAGCATTAAGCGATTGAAGAACAAAAATGAATCGGTGAACAGTTCTTACAGGTTGGTTGAGTGATTTTTTCCTAAAAATATAACAAGGCGCAGTTTACAAAAGGCAATGACTTGTCTGAAATACAAGCGAAAACCTGTTTGTCAGAAATATTGTAGAACTGGAAAGTGTACTTCTAATTCTTGTCAGTTAGTACATGACTCAAATTACTTGAAAATTTGTACAAAGTAAGTTTTGACAGTTTCTAAAACTATTAACCTATGTAATAAAATTTTAACACATTGATTTTAAATAAGATAAAGTTTCTGTGTAACTAGTTGTGATATTTTTGTTTTAAAATTATGAAAATTTGATTTTAATTTACTTGTAAGTGGATGGTAATTGATTTAATTACCGGTCTATTACCCAGATGGAAAAGGAGACCAGGCGGTCAACGGAAAATTTGGACGGACATTGTAGCACGCAAACTCAGTCCTTTTACTTGTGCTATGCCTCGTCTAAATTGGGCGTCCGTTTGCAGCTAATAGAGATAACTTGAGGGGTTTAACTCGGGATGTAATTAACCTTTAATCTCAGCACACCTCAAGTGTCGTTCATTAAGTGTGCATTGCAAAAGTTGATGTTTTTGCAGACGTTTTAGTATTTGGACTATCCTGGATGATAATAACCGGTGGGGATGTTTATCCCCGATGATGATGCTAATTTTTTGAGATGATAATGATCCTCAGTTTTTGAGTAATGCTTATTAAGTTTTAAAATCCAATTATAGTTATTTCCCGGACTGTTCATCTGCGTGGTGCATTTTAGAGTAAATGCACCGATGCACATAGACTAACACAGCAGGAGCCGACTGCTGGGCCATCACTTTGGTGGATGGATGAAAGCATGTACTCAAGGCACTTAAAACGCAGTTTGAGGTATATGTATATATGTATACCCTTGCGCTAAGGGAGATAACCCTAGCAAAAAATTAGGTGATCTCATCAATCTTTGCAAACAGTAGTCTTAAGGATGCCGTTTGACATTCATGAACCATTTTTATTCTACGTTTATTACGCTTATTAAACCATTGAAATTGATTGTTTGATATTACGTACGAATGTAGAAATAATGGAGATGTGATTACGTCACCAACTAAATCGGTGAATATTTTAATTTTATGAAATAATACTTTTAAAAACCAATTGTTTTGTAGCGTTTCAGTGAGATTTGAGCATATCATTGGTGAAAAGTTTTGATAATCTTTTTTCAGAAAAGAAGTTTTAGGTGTGTTTTATAAATTAGGCTTAAAATTGTATTCATTAACGTGTGTGGTTTTGATTTCAATCGATAATATCTTTGAATTATTTTTATTATTCCATCGTAGCCGATCTAAATTCCGGTTGAGAAAAGAGGATGGTTTTAGCTCAAGATTAGCAACCGAAACAAGAGGACACTATTTTATTATTTCTATATCGGATGATCAATTCCCATAACTTCACAATATGCTGTACGAATATAGAGGTAACTATATATTACCCAGCCACGAGTAACTATCGGGTAAAACAAACGTATCATCATCATTATCATGGGCAATCTTGTCTCTTATACGTGGTTAAGTGGGTGGGGCAAGCGGTGCTGTCCCTAAATAGGGCTGCTTGGTGATAATACTCAGAGTGACACCGATAACCGTTGTCACCTTCTTGTCAACACGTTAACGATCTTAACGCCTGAGTATCCGTTTGGTCTACTGCTGTTTGTTTGGCACAGCTAACCCTTATTGCTAAAGGTCATTCTTCTATCCGCCACCTGTGGACGCGCTGGCCGCCCATATACACCCATGAAGTGATTCTTACGTTTATTTTGCTGTATTGCAGATACCTCAAACACGCTTGTTTGTTGGGCAGTGATGCGTGTCCACTGGCGCACGTTCTCGATCCGTGTCGACTGCCCGAATGCAAATTCAACTTGGACGGCAAGTGCACTCGCGAGCGCTGTCCCTATTTGCACTCGAATCACCAGCCCCAAACACCCATTTGTCGCGAATTTTTTCTCGGTCGGTGTCCTCGAGCCCGAGCGGTAGGTTTTGCTGCTTTGAGCAATTTTGATTGGTTAATGATATTGTCATCTGATTACGTTTTAGTCATGTGAATTATTTTGAACCAAGCCAGGCGAGGATTGACATTTAGTTTTGGTAGTGAGTCTAGCCTTTTAGCCCACCTCATTCTTACCATTTATTAAATCGTTATACACGTCGTCAAACGCAGCAAAACGGAATGGAGATTCTTTAGCAGATGCAATTTACATAAATTCAGGTGTCCGCCAAGGATGTGTTTTAAAACTCACACTCTTCAATTTTGTAGTTGATGACATCTTGGATGAAGTGTCCCGGTCATTTGAGGGCTGTATAACTCATGATGGTCGCAAGATAGCGGACGATGCGGTTCTTATGACCGGAACCCAAGAAGTTTTGCAAAATGCAGTTGAACTTACTCAAAAAGCCTCAGAGAAATACGGTTTATATCTTAATACTAAAAAACAGTGGTTTTAGCGAAGGTCCCCTTTAGAAATCCAATCACTGCTAATGGTAGTCCACTCCCTGTGGTCGATGAATTTACGTACCTAGGCTCAATCATAGCTAGTAAAGGATCCAGCTCTTCAGAGATTCGGCGTCGTATTCGCCTTTTTGCTGCAGCCTTTGGGCGTTTAAGTAAACCTTTATGGAACAAAAGTAATATTTCTATTAAAACCAAGATTAGAATAATATAAGAGTTTAGTGCGTTCCATTCTACTTTGTGCATGCGAAAGTTGAACTCTCACACAAATGGATACACAAAGGCTTGTTCATTTTCAACGAAACTGTTTAAGATCCATATGGTTTTGCTCGTTGTCCTTTATTGAAGGCACTCGTTTAATAACTAATAAAATATTTCGACCATTTCCAGATATTTGTAAGTCTCCTAACATTTATTGGTCATATTTTACGTAGATCACCTACTCATCCAGTCAGAATAGCTATGGAAGCCCATCCATTACCCGGATGAGAAAGAAGGCCAGGCGGCCAACGGAAAATTTGGACATTGTAGTATGCGAATTCAGTCCTTTTATTTATGCTAAGCCCCCTCGTCCAAATGAATTACTTAATTGGGCGTCCGTTTGTTTACCCTATGTAACCAACAGAGATCATTGGAGGGGTTTAACTCGGGATGTAATTAACATTTAATGTTAGCACGGTATTCCCTATTAGTCCTTTACTATTTATATGATTTAGAAATCATTCTTTATTATTCATCCAATAGAAATCTTTTTCTAATTTTTTGTTAAAAAGCGTAGGGGTCCAAGAGAAATCTGATCAACCAATGAAAAAAATTGTCAATTATCTTCTATATTTCTTAATGTTTATTCTAAATTCACTACTATACGAATATATATTTTTATTGTAAAACTTTTAGGGGATGCCAATGCTGCATACAGTCTCAAATTCCAATTTGTTACTCCACATGGTGCATTCAAGATTACGTACTCATAGGCATCTTGACTAACCACAGCAGGGGTTGACTACATGACGGCATAGACTTTCCGTGGATTCTTGCTCAGTGAATGGGTGCTAGCATACATCCAATATACTTTAAAAGTATCCCAAGCCTATAGAGTCATCGTATTGCGAATTATTTCTGATATTAAAGTGGTACTTTTATTTCAATACTGGAATACTTCTTAAGTAGATTTAGTTTATCAATCAGCGATTGCTTCCTAATTAAGTGATCTAAATTTCTACACTATGCATTATATTTTTATGGAGGAACGCATTTTTATACAGGTAGCGTCGCAGTTAGATACACTCATTTTATGGTAGCAGTTTAAATAACCTCAATTTGTAGCATTAATGTTTAACGATATCTTTTTGACATGTGTGCATGTATTATACGATTTCACTGATTTTAACTCATTGTAATAATTGAATGTACGTACTTAATTTTTACTATTGAATTATTCATAGTGTAACAAACGTCATGTTTATTCAACAAACAAAACGAAAGTAGACAAAAATTTTCAACGTTCAAACGTTAAACAGAAGGTACCCGACTGCGAAGATTTAAGTGTGATTATTCAGAATAACAAACAAATGACCAGCGTTTCTAATAAGGATGAAAAAATTTCGAGTGGATCTTTGAGGCACATTTATCCAGCCCCAAAATTCATTCCTCTTTTTGGAGATTCTGAGTTAGATAATGAAGTGTAAATGCTTTAACTGTGCAATTTTCAAATGATACGTTTTGTAAAAATCAAACTTATTCGATGTAAATAGAGATATTTATTTTCTTGTGATTTTGACTTGTTTGCTCTGGGTGTTCTCAAGTTTAAAGATCTGAAAAGTATATCTATCCTTGAAGACGTTCATACTCAAGATCCTAAGTATTCATAATGGGTAATCTTTACTGCTCAGTATTACATAATACTGACGCTGTCAAATATCTGTATATTGTTGAAAAAGTGAATACAACGAACACTCTTTTAAAAACCGTTAACAGTGGAAATGGATTATGGGAGATACAATACAAACCTGGAATTAACGAAGATGTAACTCTTCCACTAACATTTGTTGTATTTTAAGCGCCGCACTTGCTGGTATTTACCTCCTAATAGAAAATGAAATCCACACCAGAACTAATTTATACACTTTCTTGCGGTCAAACCTTGGTTGAAGACGGTAATTATTTTTGTTTTTGGTTGGGTATCGTAGTGGTATATCAGCAATGATATAAGGCAGCTCTGTAGGGATCATGTCTTAATTCAAACTGGTATGTAGAAAAGTTTGCTATTTTATCAAAATTTAAATGTGAAAATTCGCATTTAGAGGAATGTTTATTATAATAGCATAAATACTTCAATGACAATCAAAATGAACCCACAATGCTTATTTAAAGATAAAAACATAAGTTAATCAAAATTAAGTCAATAAGACGTATTATGCATAACGTAAATCATAGCCATTGGACAGTCACTTTGTAGACATAATTAAAGCCACGATAAGACCGTACAAACCAAGAACCTCGGCAAATATAAGAATCAAAACCATTCCCACAAACATTCTGGGTTGTTTCGAAGTAGCACGAACGCCAGCTTCCCCAACGACACCAATAGCATATCCTGCAGCCAAACCACTAAAACCGACACTCAATCCAGCACCAAGATCGTAAATTGACCTAATCAAAGTATAATAGAATATACAATGTTATGAACGTTAATGTATAAACAATAGCAATTTTTAATAGCACAAACCTATTTTACTCACATATCCAAAGTATATTTTGAATTGATACGTTGAGCAATTAAAACAGATACAACTAAACCATAAATTGCAATTATACCAGCCATAACAACGGGAATAATAGTTTTCATAACTATTTCAGGCTTCATTACGGCAACACATGAAATTCCCATACCCGAAAACGCAGTACCGTAACCAGCACCCAACGCTTAAAATACATTAATAACAATACTTTTAATAATTACCACATAAAATCATAGCGGAACTACATCCCATTAAACCCAAAAACGGTGCCCAAACAGGTATATCCATATTTTCAAAATAAATGCTTGATGCCGCTACTCTTTTGTAATTTTAAACAATAGTTTTTGTGTTCTAATTTATTTATTTGTTTAATTTATTTAAAATTAATTTTTAAATATTTTTAAATTATATAAATTAATATAATAGTATAAATATAATTTTATTTTGTACTTAAATAAAATTCGTACATTTAATTTTACGCATTTTTATATGTATAACTATAAAAATTAATTAATTATTTAAAATATTTATTATAAAAAGTATTGCTTCCTATTAATAACTTTGTCGTAAATGTTAAGTAATGTTATTTAAATCACTTAGGGGGAGACCGACACCTCTATAGGTGGTGGATTGTGGAACGACTTTTAGCAATAAAGGTTACAGCTTACAGGTTAATCAGGTTAATACACGAGTTGAGTAGGAGTAAAACTCCTTTTGATCCTCGGTTCAAATTATCGATGGTATCAGTAAGATTCGGGGGGAAATATGAAATGGATGGTGAGGTAAAGGGGGATTAGCCACAGAAAAAAGTATTTGAAATCAAGATAAAATCAAGGTAGATAGTGGAAATTAACAATTATAGAAAACAAGCAAAAATAATAAATATAAAAAAAATAATAATTAAACAAGTGCCTATTACAATGCAAAAACACTGCAATAATCTTCAAAAAAGAAGAAAAGAGAAAAGGATGAATAACGCTCCAATGGACGTGTAGCGTGACGTGCGCCTTACCTCGCGAATATGAGGTTGTGTTGTGCCAAAAAAGCACCGCAAACAAACGGATACTCAGATGCTAAAATTATCAACACGTTTATAAGTAAGCGACAACAGTTATCATGTCACCCTGATAATTATCACCAAGCCTCCCTAGCATTGGTTGTTCTATCCGAAGTGGTTTAAAAATTGTTTGTTTTTTACCAAACCGCAGCTAGCTAGTCTACATACTTTTTAATAAAACTTACAAAAATTAATTAAATCTCGTGGTTTTTTCTTAAAACTATAAGTGCATTATTAAAAATGTTGCAAATTTATTAAGTACGGAAATTTACTAAAATGGAGTCATACAAGTAACTATTTAAGTAGCTACATTTGTAAGTATTTTTTTTAATTTTAAAATCTGATTTATGACAAAACGCTTTAAGACATTGAGTAGTTGTTTACAACAATGTTCCAATACATAGGTCAAAAATGTTAACGTAATTTTTATCACAATTTTAGTCAACAAATTTTTTTGGATAATAATTAGTTTCAGTTAATTGCCTCTATACAATCCGAAACTGAATGTTATTAAATACGGTTTTGATTTTCTCAAATTAAAGAACACTTAAAGAAAAAGTTAAGTATGTGTTAAAAAATAAAATTATATTGTATTAATTTTGACAATGGCTTATTCACATACACAAATAAATAAATCATTTTATTTCCACTATCTGTATTTTACCATATTTCCCAATACATTAAAAATTTTTAAACCGAGATTCTAAAGGATTTTTACTAAACTGGTATACCAGCTTGCAAACTTAAAAGCCGCCTATAGTACATAATTAACTTTGTTAATTTTAACATTTCTGGAATGGGTGAATCACTGATTCAGTAAAAATTAAAAAATGATATAAGAAACATTTCACCTTGTGTTAATTTTAATTAATTAATAAATGTTTTTTTTATTTCAGAAGTCTAAATTTTCTCAAGCTACCTTTTAACTTTTAAAGCGCTTTCTTTTGGTGTTCATAGTACCTGCAAGTTTATCTTACGTATATGCCAACAAACCAGGTCTAACTACATAAAAGCCTGGACTACTTTAAGCAATAATAACCAGTAGGAGGTGCCAATCTCCAATGATAATGATAAAATTCTGTCTCTACTTGCATAAACAATTTCCTAAAAACGGTTAAAAGTAATATTTCTGTTTTAAGGACAAAAATGATTAAATGTAACTGCCCCTTTCAACCCTAGTAAAATCTACAATAAACGTTCGTTACATTTGAATGTTCCATAAGTAGACACGTCAGCACAGCCAAGCAAGGCATTAAATTTAGAACAGCTAATGACATCCGAAATTATGTATTATTTGACAACGTATCTATTCGTGTCACTTTAGCACAATTAATAAAAAAACCGATAAATCTGAATCAAATTTTATCATACATATCACTTTTATAATAAAAATAATTTTAAGCATAAACTGTACAATATTATGTAAAAAAAATTTTAAATGCCAAGTAATTCAGTCACAAAATGTATTAACGGCTAGCACAAATGGCTACGTTTTCTAAAGTAATGCCAAGATTTGTATAAGACACAAGACGAGCATTTGTTAAGCCAAGTTCCGTTCGAATGTACCAGATTCTGCCCCAATCAATCAAACGTTTGCACAAGTTACCAATTCGCACGCAATCATTGGGAGAAAAACGTTTACTGTTAAAATAATAAAGACAAAAATATGTTGTTTTCAAAAACCACTAATTTATTTTTAAGTTTATGGCTTAATCATTTTTAGTAGTAAATACAACACTTATTTATTTATTCAAATGTTTTACGGGAAACATTTTTTAACGAGTAAGTATTTAGTACCGACGGTAGAACACAAAGCCATGCCTACCAAAGTTCGAGTCCACTAGACCATGTATTTATTAATTCTTGAATGCTTCACAAGGAACATTTTTCAGCAAGTGGATATTTTAGATAAACAAAGCGAGAATCGACATTTAATGCTGGTGGCGAAGATCAAACCCGTAACCACCCATATTCAAGTCCAGCGTTGTACTCCTAGATAACTGTAGCAAAATTTATTAGCAAGTGGACGGAAATCATCATATAAAACAATTGTCTACCATAATTTCATTTGGAAAAAAATTTTTACACGTGTAAGACGTGTAGAAAAATAATAAAGTTTATTGGCCAATAGATGAATTCCTTCTTACAGCTCAACTGTTAACATAAGTTAAAATAACCAAATAGGTTCGTATAACTCCATACATGTTTAAGCATTCTGGATGCATCCCTTTACCCACCCACATAGTTATAACGCTGTACGGTCGGTCGCTGATCCATGTCAAACTGTCAGATCTAAGCATACACATTTATTTTGGTTGGTGAGGTGGTCACCTCTTCATTATTTCCCATATTTATACGACATGTAAAACAATCGATTTCGATGGCTTGACAAGCGTAAACAAACGTGGATGAATAACAAAGTTTCTTGGCTGGTAGACGGTATTCTTGTGACGTCGCCACTGTTCGCAAAGATTGACAAGACCGCCTGATTTTTGGTCAGGGTTATCTCCCTTAGCCCAAGGGCTACATATGATATACGTATACATTTAGATACCTTTTAAGTATCCTGGGTGTATGTTCGCACCCACCCGCCGTAGCGGAAGCCCAGTTATACCGCTGTGCACTCGGACCCTGCTGTTATTAGTCTAGATGCCTAGGGGCACCTAGTCCAGGATGCACCACGTGGAGCACTAACAGTCAGGAATATCACCATCATTGGAAATTGAGGCTTTATAAGCATTACTCAAATCCTCAGGATCATTAGCATCCCAACTAAGAGCAACTAAGCATATACAATGAAAAAAAATTAAATTTTACTTGTTTAAATGTTTTACGGGAAACATTTTCCAGCAGCAGACATTTTAGCAAAGCCAAACAGAGGCCCGCATTTTAGTGCCGGTAGTGGGATTCGAACCCCGATGCCCACCGAGGTCCAAATTCGAACGCTGTACCGTTAGACCACCCCGGGATGGTCTCAGATGGTGGGGGATCGAACTCGGATTCTAGTCGAGCGCTGTATCGCTGGAGACCACTCCGCACCTTATCATTGGAATACACACGTCACAACTATGACCCAAAAGTCATTACAATCACAAATAATTATTAAAAGAAAAAATAAATAAACAATTGTTAAAATAAATTAGAACCCACACAAGAGCTTTACATTCAAGTTCAGACATATTGTCTATATTCCACTTGTTCGGATCAAAATTCGACGTGTCTGCTGTCTGTTGTTGCTTCTTATAACACTCATCTTCGTATCCACTACTCACCTTCCACGAAGACAATCGTGTGATGAGACAAAATTCTTCCAATCCAATGGCGCATTTCGATTGAAACCATTGACGTCCGACAAATTCGGTCCAAGAACACTTGTGATGACAACACAATGCGAACAAAATACCACAAAGACTAGAGGAAAGGGGGAAAAACAATTGAAATGGCTAGTCTACAATAACTACAAAAAGTATATTAGAAAACGGTCGACTTACTTTATTGAATTGGCAGCATTTTTTAAACAACGCAAAGATAAATCTGAAAACAAAAGTAGTATTAAATGAAACATTTAGTTTATATCAATGTGTACGGTTGATGACATTTCATAGACTCAAATCAATATGGTTATGCTCTTCCATCCACCTAAAGACAAAACTTCATTTGGACGCATCAATAATCATTCCTAGGGCAATATATAGGAGTGAATTGTGGAAGCAAACAGATAAGATTGATACGATGGTGGATGTTTTTCATCGGCAGTGTCTTAGAAGCAAGCATATTTCAAACAATGAGATCGTGAAAAGAACTGACTCCTGTTTACTACATGACATTATTACAATTAGACGAAGAAAATTGCTTGGTCAAATTCTAAGTTTACTGCCCGAAAAACCAGCAAGAATGGTTTTAAAATGAATGATTAAAAATGGTAAAAGAGAGGTTAGTAGACTACAAAAAAGTTGACTAAAAACTATTCGGGAAGATCCAATTGACATGAATATTTTATGGGGAATCAAACAAAACGTTTGGCAAAATGTTCAAATTTTTTTGTCTCGTTTTGAATTATGTGATTTTGTTGTTGTTGTTTTTTGCTGTAATTGATAGTCTTATGCCCTATGCTTATTTTTAAAGCAAAAGAGTTTTGTAAAAATGATAATAACAATAATGTCCGATCGAATAAATTTTAAAATTTTTAAAACCACGTTGTTTAGACCATTTATTAAACCTTTTAGTCAGTTTGTAACACAATAATTCATTTTAGAATAAATAGTATTAATATTACATACTAATTATCAAAAATTGCCTCTCGACTGCAACGTTTAACACATGAAGCATGGCTCGTGAATCTAGATTTCATTACTGAATCATTTTGTTGACACGGAATAATAATAATCGTGAGAATTAAGTAATCCATACAGTCATAATGTACATTAATGTTAATATTCCTGACTATTATTTCCTCGTGATGCATCATCCAACGGGCAGACCTTAACACCTAGACTAACAAAAGTGCATAGCAATATAACTGAGATTCCGCCTTTGAGAATGACAAAAAATCAGACAACCTTGCCAATTTTTGGCATGCTTATGAAACTATCAGAGTTGATTACTGTAGTACCAGAGCGGTCTGGCGGTACAGCGCTCGACTTGGACCTGAAAGGGTATAGGCTACGAATCCCACCCCACCGGCACTGTAAATGCTTAGATAGACTGTCCACTGCTGACAGATGCTTTCCCGTACAATATTCAAAGTAGCAAACATAAATTTTAAAAATGTATGCCACGTACCTGTTGCATCACCACACAAATGCTTTGCAATGGCTATAACTGGGTTTACACTATTTACAATATTCGGAACTTTGGCTAAAAGATAGATTAAAAAAAAAGTGTTTAGTCTTCAACAACATCAAGTCAAATCAAATTGAGAATAAAGCAAAATTGTAAATTTTTATAAAAATGGAATTAAGTAATCCATCAAATTATCCGTTCCTTAACCCACCAATCGGGGTTAACTTGACCATTTTAATAATTGGACTTTAGTGCTTCAGCGCTTTTTTTAGTGTATTTTTCAATACGGCCAATTAGAACCCCGTCGAATGTCTATGAAAGGATTCAAAATGAAGCCCATCCAGTACAGGCTAGTTCCCCCAAATAATTTACGTAATATTTTACAAAAAATATTTTACCTATAATTCTCAGGATTTGAGTAATGCTTATATCCCAATCACGTTAATATTCCTGATTGCCACCTCCACGCGGTGCACAGCAGAGACCGAGTGCACAGCGGATAAACTTGGTTTCCGCTTTGGCCGATAGGTGGAGGCATACCCTAGGTAGCCGTTGGGCTACGGGAGATAATCCTGACAAGAAATCAGGCGGTCTCGTCGATCTTTGCAGACAGTTGTACCATCACAAGGATGCCGTCTATTAGCCAAGAGACGTCGTCAGTGTCCTACACTTGTCACATAGTTTAATATGCTGCTTAAATGAAATGAATTTTCAGTAGTGGACATTACAGATAAGCCGAACGTGGGCCCGCATTCAGTGGGTCGGTCGTTGGATTCGAACCCCCCAATACCTACCTAGGTTCGACGAAAGCACTGTTCCCCTAAACCATCCCAGATATTCATTCATTTTGGTTGATGACGTGGTCACCTCTTCATTATTTCCCATATTTACACGACATGTAGAACGATCGATTTCGATGGCTTGATAAGCGTAACAAACATGGAAGAATAACAAATTTTCTTGGCTGGTAGACGGCATCCTTGTGACGTCGCCACTGTTTGCAAAGATTGACGAGGCCGCTTGATTTTATGTAAGGGTTATCTCCCTTAGTCCAAAGGCTACATATGGTATGCGTATAACTTTAGATACCTTTTAAGTATCCTGGGTGTATGTTTGCACCAACCCGCCGTAGCGGAAGCCCAGTTATACCGCTGTGCACTCGGACCCTGCTGTTACTAAATATGCTTAATTTTAAAACAGCAAAACTGTCCAATCCAATACAAGACGATTTTTAAACATCCTCCTTTCAGTCTGGAACCTTTGCCATATAATCATAGTTGCTCAAATAGATGCTGCAGAAAATGTTAAACGTCTTCCAAGTCTTTAAACTCGTTACCATGGCTTATATATATATATATATATATATATATATATATATATATATACATAGCATAACAATAAAACAAAAGGGGAGGGAAAATAAAGAAGTAAAACAGGCCAACTTACCTAAATCCAAGTCAGCAATATCTATCAAAAGTCGGTTGAAATTTCCCTCTACACCTTGTCTAGCGTCAAGCTTAAAAAAGAATAATTATAAAAAGTTTCAAACAGAAAACAATTTACATTTTTAATTATATACCAAACGTTTGTTGTAAATGGCCACTTAATTACCTATGCATTACCTCCCTCCCCCCATATTATTCGTTCCGAATGCACAAGTTCGCATAGCATACCGAATTCCTAGACGAAGAGGTTGTCCGATGCGAGTTGAACTTCGGGGAAGAAGAATAAATGAAGTTTCTTGGCCAAAAAATCGCTTCCTTGCGACAAAGGCAGTGTTCACAGGAATTGACAAGGTGATCTTCTTCGGAAGAATTGGAAGTTGGATTGATCATACGCCTAATCGGCTACATATGGCAAATACTTTGAGATACCTTTTAGAGGTAAGTCCTAGATATCACTAAGTATATATATATATGATTTGGAAATCATTCTTTATTATTGAACCAATAGAAATGATTTACTAATTTTATCTTAAAAAGGTAGGAATCCAAGACAATTCTGATTAACCAATAAAAAAATAGTGAATTTTGTTGGCTGACGGTTAATAAGTAGTATAATTTTTAAGATGAAATTTCCTTTTAATGTAATAAATGCTTATTTCTAATTAGAATAATTATTACTTGTATTTCCTTAAGAAATTTGGTCTTTGATTTTATTTATATTTCTATTCTTTTAAGTTATATAATAGACTTCTATATTAGTTTATGACATCCATCCTTTTCCTAATATTAATATAAATATTAATATAACTTAAAAGAATAGAAATATAAATAAAATCAAAGACCAAATTTCTTAAGGAAATACAAGTAATAATTATTTTAATTAGAAATTAGCATTTATTACATTAAAAGGAAATTTCATCTTAAAAATTATACTACTTATTAACCGTCAGCCAACAAAATTCACTATTTTTTTATTGGTTAATCAGAATTGTCTTGGATTCCTACGCTTTTTAAGATAAAATTAGTAAATCATTTCTATTGGTTCAATAATAAAGAATGATTTCCAAATCATATATATACTTAGTAATATCTAGGACTTACCCCTTTTAGGCATCTTGGGTGTATGCTAGCACCAATTGACTTAGTGGCAGTCCAATAATTGTCCCTACTGTTATTCGTCTAGATGCCTGGAGGCACCTAGTCCAGGATGGACCGGGTGAAGGAGGAACAGTTAGGAATATCACCATGATTGGAAATTAAAACTTTATAAGCATTACTCATGGATCCTTAGTGTTATTAAAATAGCATGATAAAATTGAAAGATTATGAGAGAAATCCCTACTTGTCAACACCATACTGAAGTCCAAAAGTACACTATGTAGGTTCAATCAAATGTCCGGGGGGAGGGGTACATTAAATTCGAAATTCGGTGAACACGGGTTTGACTGTCAGCATGTGAAGCCCTAGGCGAGTGTTCGCATTTAGTGCACACAAGCAATAGCAATAGTAGTATGTACACATACATACCTTTCCACGCATAGACTGAAGTTCGACAAGTAGAAATTCCACGCCCGATGCTTTCACAGGCCAACACGTTGGATGCGATCGATAGCAATTGGATCCCAGCTCCAATGAAGCCAAACAATTATTGATCCAGTGGGATAATTTGGCTTTGCCAGCTCCAAATTCGACATAAAGCGAATTGGACAACAGGAGACCTTCGGCTTCGAGGATACGAATCAAACAGCCGGTTTGAAATAGATGGCGTTTGGATCCTCGACCAATTGTCGATTGGTCTACGTTTACATCGTTCATGATAGCATCGATGTCGATTTCTGCATTGGCATGGGGACGAAGAATAGAGTGAATAGAGAATAGTAGTCTCTAGCGGTGACACTTTTCACTTCCTACAAATCAAGTGATGTTTTTTGAGCTTGGATAAAAATAGAACAATCGCTTTGATATATTCATCATCACCGGTTATTATTGCCCAGGATAGTTGAAGTTACCAAAAGTCTGCAAAGCATCAACTTTTACAACGTGCACTTAATGAACAACACTTGAGAAGTGTGCTGACTTTAAATGTTAATTACATCCCCCGAATTAAACCCCTCCAATAATCTCCATTAGCTGCAAACGGTAAGCAATCAAACGCCCAATTACGTAATTCATTTGGACTTTGCATAAATTAAAGGACTGAGTTCGCGTGCTTCAATATCCGTCCAAATTAATCGTTGGTCATCCGAGTAAAAATAAAGTATCTTTGGTTGTCCAAAATAAAAAGTCTTTCAGCTAATTTTGCATAACAAATAATAAGAGCGCTTTCTAGTGCATGAAAGATTTTAAGCACTCGTGACTGTATTATAAAACTATTGTCTTTCCAAATAAAACACGGAATGCATTAGGCGTTTTTTATCCACACTAACGAATTTCAAATTTTGTTTCAGTCTCCAACACACTGCCCTCTTGTGTAAAAATATACATTAACGAGGGCCGTTTAAAAGCGTACCCATAAATGTAGCCATTTCGCTAGCAAGATAAATATAAAATCATATCACTATATCGATTTCCTTGAGTGCTAGTATAATTTTAAAAATACATGTCTTTTAGTTCAAAAAATTGTAGAATACTAATAATTCTGAAGATCTGAGTAATGCTAATAAACACTCCATTTTTAATAATAGTGTTAATCCTCACTATTCTTCCTCCAAGCAATATAACTAGACATACACCCAGGATACTTTCAAGATATCCTAAGGTATATATATATATATATACATACTCATATGTAGCCCTTGGACTAAGGGAGATAACCCTGACAAAAAATTAGGCGGCCTCGTCAATTTTTGTGAACAGTGACGCCGTCACAAGGATGCCGCCTATTAGCCAAAATTATCGTTATTCTTTCACGTGTGTTACGTTTATCAAAATCATTTTATATGCCTCATAAATATGGAAAATAATGAAATATAATTATACCCTCATCGTATTTGTTCAACCGCTTATTTGACTGGCTTGAAGAATTACTAAGCGTACCACTAAGACCATTCGAACACCAATGATCAGGATGCTTCAAATTGTAAACTATCAACGGATGCAAACTGCCGTCACTTTGGTTGTCTATTGTCGTTTCTACATTTAGTTCTGAAAAACACACGTAACTAATAGTAATAATAATAATAATATAACAAAAGTTGGTGACAAAGTCACCTCTTTATTAGTTCCAAATTCTCAGTATCTCGAATAATTCCTTTCCACAGTTCACGGTTTTCGGAGACGTGCACAGATATTTCAGTCTAACGACTTTGCCATTGTTTCCAAGATAAAGTCCCAGCCAAAATAAGGTGAAGATAGTCCCGAACAGCATCCATCCAAGTACGTTTTTGATCACTTTTCCTTTTCTTCCAATCGGCATTTGGACAAACCAAAGTTACCGAAGATGAGATTGATTCAGGATTTTTACGAAGAACGTGTCCAAACCAACGCAATCTACGTTGTCGCGATACCAATGAAGTAAGTTTGTGAAATTGGAGATCATCTCGAAGTTGGTGGTTACTACTGATCTTTTTCGTCCAATCTCTTGATATGAATGATGCAAAATGGGTGTTGTGTCAAATATATCTAAGATATCTTGCCAGAAACTTGTTGAGATTCACAATCTCTGATCCTGTAAGAGTCCAGATTTCAGCTGCGTATAGAAGCACCATGCGAACCAATAAAGAGAAAATATTCATCTTTGTCTTTTGATTGATGTTTTTCGTCTCCATAATGGATTAGCAAGTTTTCCAAACGCAAATTCGACGATTTACTTCATTAGATTAACCTCCGTCAGAAATAATTGAAGAACCCAGATATGTAAATTGCTTTACATTGGGAAGCACAGCATCATTTAATACAATCCTCGCATCAGGAGCCTGTGATGTCATAATGATTAATTTTTTGGAATTGATCTTCAGACCATATTCACCAGAAAATCCAATGCTCGTTGCAGTTGATCTTCATTTTCAGCTAAAAGAAGAGCATCGCCAGTGTATTCTAAGCCAAGAATCAAACAAAATTGAACTTCTAACCAACCTATCAAAGTAGGAATCATTCCACCCACGCATTTATTCGAAATAATTTGGACATCCTACTGCATAACTCAAATACTCAGGATAATTAGCACATTCTAAGAAAATTAGGTTAATTTACTGATACATAAAAATGGATAAAATCACCAAACTAAATAAAATAAAACGTTTTTTACATTAATCAATAACGTTTGAAACCATTTGCATTAGAAACATAAGTAGTAAAGCTACAACTAATAAATAATTACTTCAAATTGTATTTTAATGTTACAATGTTACCATGAAGTACCTACAAAAACAGGTAATAAACATTTAAACTTTTATAAAACTACAACAAAAATATAAAGTAAAAATATAAAATAAAAGGATTGGACAATCTAAAATGTTACCTTGATTGATGGACCAAACTTTATAAATAAGTTTTAGTAAACTTTTCGAACTGTATGTTTCTAGTTTGTCTAGTACAATATCATATTCAGAATTTTTGTGCTCCGAATTAATACCAACATTCACATAAATCTGTACATCATTACTAGAAATAAAACAACTCACCGGTTTTTCAACACATTTCTTTGGACATTTATTAATATGTTTTAGTAATTTGGATTTAGACACAGTGCTTACCTAAATAATCAACTATAACTACCTACTGTCGTGAATCGACTGGACATTCAACCATAAGCTCACATTCATACTACATAAAATAATAAAATTAATATAATATTTACATCATGAATAGCACAATAATTCGACGACTCTTTTGCCTGAAAATGACAATTTCTGTTCTTTTTTTCAATAAAAAAATTACATAACTTATATTCCATTATAAATAATTTCCAATATTCTAAAATAAAACATTTTCTTACATTAAAAACTACTAAACAAATAAAAAATAGAGCAACACAAAAAATTATTGTTTAAAGAGATGTTAATAATTAATTTCCAGTAAGGGCAAATTAGAAACTAAGTATACATTAATATAACTGGAATTTCGCCATGGTAGATGAGCGGAAGCATAAACCCAGAATACCTAAAAAGTATTCCAAAAGTTATGATTGCTATATGCAGCCATCCGGGAACAAGACTATTGCAAAAACCTCGAATGGCCTTCTTCATTTTTCGTAAACAGTAGTGCCGTCTATTATTATTACTTTCCTACATCTTCTGTATATACAAAACTTGCTCCCATATAATAAAAAGTGACTGTCACCAAGTTGTTAATTAGTTAATACTTTTAAGATTGTTTAGTGTTCTAAACGCTTAGAAACAATAATTATTACTTTACGTTGCTTATTAAAAAATAGTCTCTTATTATTGTACAACCTTTCACTATTTTTTCTGCCCGTAACAACAAGAAATTATTATATAAATAATGCGATTTAATTAGTTTTATACAAGATTGATGGATATTCGGCAAATTATCATGTGAATTATATAAGTTAACCATAATAATTCACTATAAACTAAATATAAAAAATATTAAATAAACGCGTAATAAACACGAATTATTACAAGTACTGCAACGAATTCCATTAATTACAGTAAAATATAAATGCTCCCCGAGAACACGCGATACTTTGTAAAGTTTGCAACAACATTTATTTTATTTGTAAAAGTAACAGGTTGGTTAAAAAAAATATACAAATATATAATTTAAATTTTTTTAAATACTTTTAATATATACATATAAAATTTATTTTATTTGTTTGTCTCAAATTAAGGTCAGATGAGCGTTACTATGTAGGTCACGCTACATATCATTTTAAACATTCTCTATTTTGTTTATTAAAAATTGTTTAAAAAATTTTTTTTTATTAATTTGTTATTTTTTGCATACTCTTTTTAGTTTTTAGCCAAATCGTTTTAATGATAATTCTGATTTTCAACCTTATTTATTCAACTTGATAAACAGAACCGAGGATTAAAAGAAGTTTACTCCTACTCAACTCGTGTAATCAACCTAAACCTGAACTCGCGAGGTGAGGGGCGCGTCAAACTACACATCCATTAAAGCGCTATTCATCATTTTCTCTTTTCTGTTTTTTTAAAAATTATTGCAGTGTTTCTGCATTGTAATACGTAAATTGTTTTACTATTATTATAGTATATTTATTATTTTTGCTCGTTTTCTATAATTGGTAATTTTCACTATTTCCCTTGATTTTGTCTTAATTTCAATTTTTTTCTGTGACTAATCCCCCTTTACTTCACCATCTATTTTATATTCCTCCTGAATTTTTCCGATATTATCGATAAATAAAACCAATGATTAAAAGGAGCTTTACTTCTACTCAACTCGTGTATCAACCTATAACCTGCAACCTGTTATTTTCAAACATTTTGTATTGTAATAAAATTTACTTAACTTTTTAATATTTTTTTTAATAACTGAAATACAAAACCTGCAAATAGAATTTAAGTTTGTGTACATCCTGGGTTTATCCTTGGTTTAGATCTATCAAAATTAGTATTGAATAAAAGTATATTATAGTAAATGTTTCGGTACGCATATAAACTGTTTAGTTAATATAAAAATTAATATGTATTAATTGCTTTTATTAACTTTGTAGCAGTGTTGCATTACTTCCTTAATATTTAAACTGTAATCAAATATTGTACAAAATTAAAATGTCTTATTTCCACTTTGTGCTATGACTATGCAGTCAATTATTGATAGTGTTGTCTTTATTTTTTGTTAATTACATAATAAATATTGTAGTAGCTATACTTTAACAATGGTTATATAGTTATTAAACTAAATTACAAATTTACATAAAAATAAAAATATTAATATTAACAATCTTTAAAATTTCTAATATTATTTTAATTATTTTTTTATTTAGCATTCAGGATTAATAATATTATTTTTTTTAATATTCAATTACAAAATATTTTTATACAGCAGCTTAATGTTGTTTCTATTTTTGCATTTTTTAACAAAACAAACGACTTTTATAGTCATATAAGATCAATTTAGTGTTTTACCAAACGATGTAGTAAAAAGAATGTTGCAATATTTAAGCACATTATTATGTTAATTTCTATAGTACTAACAACTTTAATTTTATGCAGTACTGTAACTAGTATTATATGCTTGTATATGTAAGATCAAGATTAAATTAGATCTGGTTACACTCAGATTACCGTAGTAATACAATAATCAGGAGTAAAACTTGAAGTGTGTAAGTAGTATGCTCTTATTTATCCAAGTTCTACAAGAATACTGTTTATCCTGTGCTGTTGATTAATTTACACTTAAAACGTTTAAAGGATGTTATAAAAAAATCATGGAATCCCTCAGACTAAATTTGTAAAGCTTATATGTAGTGACATAAATAACTCCTATGTTGACCTATTATAATATTTAAATATATTTAGCACTTGTTTTTTATTTTAAAAACATCTAACACTTATTAATGAGTACCTTAGATAATACGTTACTAATATATATACAGGGGCTAAAATAGGAGCTGTCAAAATTAGCATATTGAAATTGATTGACTTTCCTTACATCACTTATATATATATATATATAATATTATTCGCAAAAACATTTTTAATATAATACACAGTAGCATTTATTTTAGCAATAAAGCACAATACCATCATTATAAAAACTTAAAAACAAACACAGATAATTGGTTTAAAATATAGTTTTATTAACTAAAATACATAAATATACAAAATAAAAATAACAAACTTAATAATGTCAGTAATTAGAGTAATATCCACGCTTTCCTTCAACTTTTGCCAGCCGTTTTGGGTAGGAATTTATCAACTTACCAATATGTCCTTTTAAATACAATTTTTTACATGATTAGTTTTCGCCTCTAATGATACGTCAGTTTCTACGCGGTTTACATCTTGTTTTAAAATACTAAAAATGATTTTAATTACATTGAAGTTTGAACTGTATGGAGGAAGTTAAATAAAAGTAAGCTTTTTGCTTTTTAAAGCTTTTGTGGTCTAAATAAATAAAACGTATAGTATATTGTAAGCCATATTAAAATACACATTACTGCTTTTAAACTATGCACAGGAGCATTGTCTTGAATAATTGTTAGGTACCTTGTAGCGTTTCTGGATAGCTATGAAACAATTCTCTAAATAGTTGTAGAAATTCAGTTCTGTTTAAATTGCCATTTGTACGCATCCATTTAAGAGACTGGTTGTATTTAATTGCAAAATATCCCTTTATACATAAAAAAAATGTGCAACTTTTATTACCGTACAAATGTGGTTAAGTGGGAAATTTTGACTATAAACAACCTTTAAATGTTTAGTCCATGGTTCATAAGATATTGCACACTTATCTGTGTAGTATATTGATTTCTAAAACGACAATGGATAATGTTTGTATTTTTTTGTAAATTTTTACTCGTTGTAATCTATAGACACGATTGAGTAAAGGTATCTTAACAGCCGCTTTAGAAATAAAACCTTCAGATTTTATTCTCCTTTTTACAATTGAATATGAAAACTCTTGTAAGTATTGATTTTTTTATTTGTTTTACATTAATTGTTCGGTGTTTCTTAAGCTGCATAATTATAAACTGATTATCTTGTTTGTTTGTTGAACGTTTTCTTCCTACTGTGAGTGATCTAAGGCTTGTTCTATTGTTCAGAATGTTGTATACAGTTGAAACACCTACTTTCATACATTCAGCAATTATTAAAATATTTGTGCCTTTTTTATGAAAACTTTGAACAAATTTATTATTATGAAAAAACAAATAACGACGCTGAGTTACTTTAACCACAAGTATTAAGTGCGCAAAAATAAGCCTTTTTATCAAAATTACAAATTTTTGAATGGAAAATAAAAATCGACATTGTGCTTAAATTATTAAAATAATTTTATAATCTTTTGAAAAAAATGTTTTAGAATTGTTTATATCACAATATTTTTTAAATGAATTAATTATCGATTATCTAAAAATACAGTGTAAATTTGTATGTATATGTGTGAGCAGTTATTTTATTTTAAAAATTATTATTTTTAAAAATAAAAATTTAATTTAATTTAAAAAATGTAGCGCATCAGTCAAATCTTTATAACGTGTAACAAAATTTGTTATTTTAAAAATATACAATAATTTATTTTAAATAATATAGATTGGCTACTGTATATATATACACTGTTATTCTATTTTCTCCAAATGTATAATTTTTTAGATTTTTAACTAAATAGAAATTTGGTAATACTGTCTGCAGAAAATATTTTTATATAATTTTTTAATTAGCATTATTAAAATAGTGTTTAAAAATTATTCTAGTAAAATGTAAATGTGCCTAATATGTTGAAATAAAAAAAGTAAATCTAACTTATTTCAATTTTTATTTTACTTTTGCTACTTTAAATGTTTTACTAAAAACATTTTTCAAAAATGGTATCGAACCCATACCTATTCAGGTTTGAATTGAACACAGTAATAATAGTAACAATAACAATAAAATATATATAAGAAATAACTGTTATTGTTATTATTAGTATGTCTATTACTATGTTCATTAATTTTTAAAGATATACACAGTTACATAGATGACAACAATTAGAATAATAACATTAACAATAGTAATCATTATAACTATATGAACAATATAATGATTCGTAAGGAAAGTAATATTATCGTTATTATTATTAATAAAAATAAGAATAATAATTAAAGGTATAATATAATAATAATAATTACAATAATAATAATAATAATAATAATACTATTAATAACAATAATAATAATACTAGTAATAATAATAATAATAATAGTAATATTGTGATTAATAAAAATATAATACAAAACAGTAATAACTGAAAAAGTTGTAATAGCATAATTATAGTAAAAATAAACAATAATATTAATAACAACAATATTTATGGTAATAATGGTAATTATGTAAATAATATTATTATGGTTATTACAAGATTAAGAAAATAATTAATAGTAATAAAAATAAAATTAATATAACTGTTATTATTATTATTACTGATAATAATAATAATAGCACTGTTCTTTCTTATTAAGTTGTCTATCGTTATTATTCCATCATCCTTTTACTTAACCCACATTAATTTTAGCATTATTTAGTTACTTAATAAATAATTAGTCCAGACAGAAAATAATATTACTTCGTTAAATAAAAATTTCACTTTAACAAACAGACTACTTATTTACTGTTCTTCCTAAAAAAATGACTATTTTTTTATTGGCTCTTATAATTTATCTTTGACTCCCACGCAATTTTTGGAATTATTAAAAAAGGGTGTATTTTGATCAAAATGGGGGGTGTATGAATAGGATCTATCGTTCCGCTAGACCACCTCGTTATTATTTTCTATTTTGATAAGGCCACGTCTACATACTGTTGTTACGGTCCAACTCAATTACTTATAAACTGATAAATGAACTTTGCCAAATGTTTTAATTACCAAACGCAATTTTATATTCAGTTGGGACATAAAGAGTCACGAATCGAGACAAATAGGTCAACTAAATAAGTGTAAAAACTTTATGCAATAATTTTCAAGAATTTATAAAGCTAAATATACCAAAATAATAAAAACATTATTAACGAAGCAGATTATACAAGGATTTTTTTTTTGATTAATCTTGGTAACGTAAACAAAATTTGCAAAACTAAATAGAAAAAAATATTATACAAAAGTTTCTCAGTTGTAACTAAAAAAAGATGGATTATACAAAGTATATTTGTGAAAACCGAATAAACAAAAAAAAACATTTTCTTTCATAATATAAACAAATAAATTGGAAAATAATATTTTTATGTTGCTTACAATATAAGAATTGTAAGTATATTGATACTTGTTTTATTTTATAAATTGCTAGTCAGTATCATATAAAAATGTTAAAATTATAATACAACATGCATTAACATTGGTTTATGAAGTTGTTATTAGTAAAAGCACTTTTTAGTTATAATAACATATTCCAGTATTATTATTGTTACTATTATTTTATTTTTTTAATTATCATTATTATTATTATCATTATTATTTTAAAGCATTGGGTTCCCTTTATAATTCCAAATAAAAATATAAGAAGACGTAAACTGTGAGATGAATTCATTTCGTATATTCTCGTCAGTCACAAACATATAACATTTTAGTATATACAAAATGTTATATGTTTGTGACTGACGAGAATATACGAAATGAATTCATCTCACAGTTTACGTCTTCTTATATTTTTATTTAAAGTTATTTTTTTAATTGTTATTATTATTATTATTATTATTATTATTATTGGATAGGCATGATTTCAATCTCCACTCACCGGAAAATTAGCAACCTGGCTTCTATGAAAGATATTACTAAAGACACAAGAAGATATCATTTCATTAAATTATGGCAAATAACTGAAAGCAACGTGATTCCGATAATAGGGTTTGATCCATTGCGAATAGGATTTCTATCTTCGATATACACAATCTTGAAAGCTAAAATAAGCACAATCTTGTTACCCCATGCTCTGCATGGCGAAAGGGTTTTGAAATAATAATAATCTCGATAAGAGAAAAACAATTTTAATTGCCAAAATGTTTATTTTTACTGTAACATTTCTTTAAACAAGATGATAATAATCATCATAATAATTTTATACATAAATTAGCAATTGTGATAGAAGTTGCAATAATTTTAATAATTTTGTAAAGACGCTTACTGAAGATTTGTCTATCATTACAATTCAATTTTAATTTTTGATATAATAACAACACACATAATAACAACTACACTTGTATTAATACTTCAAAACAAGTGATAAACAATAAACCACAACGGAAAGCGTTGAATCCAAAAGCACACTGCAGTAATAAACCAAGCGGTTGACAGTTTAATAAAACACACATGATAAAATAATGGTAATAATGGCAATATGTTAAAATGGGAATAGGTAAATTGATGGGAACAGAGTTTACAAAATAAAATAATGAATACATGATAATTGTTAAGTGACACTACAACACATAAATTTCCAATCAAATTACTGACTAAATTGCTGTTTGGGAAAATAATTTAAACATATAAACAATAAAAACACATATTGAATAAAGTTAGGATAACATTTGACAAATACGGTAACATTCTCAATAAACTACTTTCACAAAGAATGGATCTTTGGATTACAGTGACATTAATAATTTAGTGATAAACGTTTAAAAATTTTTCTACTTTAATATATATCTATATAAGGTTTAATATAAGTAATTAAAATGAATGATATTTTTTATTCAAAAAATAAGTTTTGATTGTATATATCATTCTTGAGTAGACTGTAATTTGGACCAACGGATGTCTAAAATTTAAAAAAAAACTCACATCAATTTGTAAAATTAAATTATTCTAGATAAGCATTAAAACAGTAAGCTTTTTTAATTTTTTCACAGTAATCTTATTGGTAACTGAACTACTAATTAATTATCGAATTTTCTTTCAATAAAACAATTTAAACAACCTATAATTATTGGTATTATTTTATGACGATTAATATAATGTTCAAACACATTCAGCATTGGGAAAAACCAGAAGATCACACATCCACGCCAAAGTAATCTCATGTTAAATACGTATTTTATAATGTTAATACTAATAATAGATTTTGATTATTATTTTATGTTTTCTACTTTGACTGTTTTACGAGAAACGCATCTTTCAGCAGTAGACATTTTAGCCAAGCCGAATGCGTGGGCCCGCATTTTAGTGGGCCGGTGATGGGATTCGAACCCCGATGCCCACCGAGGTCCAAATTCGAGCGCTGTACCGCTAAACCATAATCTTTTACCTTAAAATAAACGTAAAGCAACAATATAACACTAACAGCAAAAACAATAACATATTCCCGTAATTCAAAAAAGAACACGTGGGGCAACAAACTGATCTTTAAACATTTTGCCAAAATATCTGTTTGATCCCCCATGAGACATTTATGTCAATGCAATCTTCCCAAACGGTTTTTAGACACGTTTTCTGTGGTCTACCCCAAACCTTTCTTTGGCCATTATCAATTATCCATTCCAAAACCGTTCTTGCTGCTCCAACAAGTGGTAAACTTAAAATTTGACCAAATAATTTACTTTGTTTAATCAGAGGTTTTGCAAATCGAAGATTGAGCTTTTATTCAACCCTATCATCTGGATTGTGCTTTTTCTTTGCCGGAATGGCATTGTTACTGTAACAATATAAATGATTCACCAAGGTCAGTTTGCTAATCTTATACTCAAACGTTCAGCCTTTATTCAGGATTGAAACTGGTTTTGATTGGGTCATTTCTCATCTTTTCTAGACGGAGTTATTTTATAATTGTGCCTATTTTGTATGCTGAAACCTACTTCTACTAAAGTATCTAAGCCAATAGCCATAACAACAGTAATAATAAAACTGACCATATAATAAATACCGTCATCCACAGTAAATTCGCTGCTTTTGATACCCAATTTGTCAATAATAGAAGCCATTCGAATACTCTGCACTTTCATTTCTTTTTTTATTGCGTTAACACTTGCAGGTAAAAAAATATATGCCAATCAATAATTGTTTGTTTAACTTAGTGCTTTTACAAAAATGTATAAACATTGTGTCACACACACACACACACATGAAAAATATTTAAACATTAATTTTTTTAAATGTTTATTATTTTATTATACGTTTGCTACTTTGAATGTTTTACGAGAAACGCATGTCTTTCAGCAGTGGACATGGTTTAGCGAAGCCAAACGTGGGTCCGCATTTTAATGCCGGCGATAGGATTCAAACCCATGTTCACCGAGGTCTAGATTCGAGCGCCGTAGCGCTAGACTACCCCGGTACATATTTGTTTATCAACATCAAACTTTTAATTATCCATCGAATACATATTCATTCTAATTGCTATACAATATGAATCTAAAAAAGAGAAAATTTGATGCTTGTTATAAAATATGTTACAACACATATTTTAATCAAAGTAGAGGGATTTTATAACAACCTAACTGATTGAACTGGGTGCTATATAGGCTGCTAATCCTGTGTAATATGCCAGGACCTATATAATAAAAGCCCTAGTAAACGCAATCATTTACTTGCTTACTGGCGGTGGGCAACGTACAAAATTTGTGGACACTGGACAATTAGCATTAATTACGCCACCGACAGCAAATGCGGGCCCAGGTAAAACATTTTAAAAATGCACTATAAATAATACATTTACAAGATCTGTTTTAACCACCAATAGCTTATTGACTAACGCTTTGTGATAATACCAGATAAGACGTACGTTTAAGTTCGTGTAAGACTGGTGATGTTTTTTAGAAAAGGATGCAACCGATTGTAAAGGTATTATAGTAGTCTATATGTAATAAGGGCTGAGATTGAAACATCAAGGTGCATTATTTTTGCAATATATTGTCAGTAAGGTTTTATTAATGATCAATTCAGTTGCATTGATAAGTTTTTTGTTGTAGCAATATAACGTTTACCACCATTATTTATATTAAGATACCTCTTTTCATTGACTTATTTTTACTCCTTTGAATGCTTTACAAAAAACATCTTTGAGTAGCAAATATTTCAGCAAAGCCAGACATGAGCCCGGATTTAGTGCCGGTAGTGGGATTCGAACCCCGATGCCCATCCAGGTTCAAGTCGAGCGCTGTACCGCTAGACCATGTCAGCACACTTGATATCTTAATCGTTCCTTGTAACTCTACTTTCAATCAGTTTGCAGGCAAATTTCAGTTTTATGATATGCATCATCTTCGGCAATTTGTCAACCATCTTTTATTTACCATTTTCAATTTTTTATTCCAAGAGCCCTTAAATTTTGACGTAATGTTGTAAAATACGGGAAATATCTTTCAGCAGTGGACAATTTTGCAAAGTTAAACGTAGGCCTGCATTTAGCGCCGGTAATGGGAAATGAATCGCTAAGCCATTTTGGGAAAAATTGGCATAAATCCAAAAATATTTATTATTAAACAAATTGCGTGCATCATTTACAAAATATAAACAATTTCTTCCAACTTATACCACTGTGCCATAACGATACATTTATTATAGATAGTTCAAGTAATAATAACTTAAATACAACACCCCGTAAAAAATAATTCAAAAGAAAGAATTACTTGTTCATAGTTTCTTTAAGATGTGCCTGCATTTGATAATCAAAATTTGTACTGGAATTGGCATTTGTCGTGTGATAGTGAACAATCTGATCAACATTAAAATAAAGCAAAAATTAACTGAAATAATTGACCGAATTAGATTGCATCGTTTTCAATGTAGACTGACTAGGTACATATTAATTTTTTATGTTTAATCTATGATATAATTGTGTGCTTGAATATGCAATCAATCAATCAGACAACTATTTTGTTCAACAATGTGCTGGTGTAGTCTAGCGGTACAGCTCTCGACTTGGACCTCGGGGTTCGAATCCCCATCACCGACCCACTAAATGCGGGCCCACGTTCGGCTTCGTTAAAATGTCCACTGCTAAAAAATGCATTTCCCATGCAAACATTCATAGTAGTAAAAATAAATAATACTCCATCTTGGCTAAAGAACATATTATTACTACTACCAGGGTGGTCTACCGCTACAACGCTCGAATTCGGACCCCAGTGGGCATCGGAGTTCGAATCCTGCTACCGGCACTAAATATGCAGGTCACGTTTGGCTTCGCTAAAATGTCCACTGCTGAAAAATGTGTTTCTTGTAAAACATTCAAAGTAGCAAACAGAAAATAAAAAATCGATAAATGGTGGAATAATTTAGAACGTATTCGTCAAGAAAACACGGATTATAGCAATTTAAGTTTTACCAACTTTAGAAATGATAGTAATTCTGATAATCCAAGTAATTCCGGGATGATCCAGCGGTACAGCGCTCAACTCGAACCATCGGTACTTAATGCGAGGTCATGCTGTGCAGTTCTGAAATGTCCACTGCTAAAAGATGTTTCTTTAAGATGTAACACAATTGAAGTAGCAAAAGAATCAAACATTAATAAAATAAAGTTTCAATTTTTGTAACTACTATACTAAATTGTTTATTACATCTTGCTTTTATCCTTCAATGTTATATTAGTCACTCGTAATGTTTTCCGGTTTATCAAAACAAGATTATATTGTTTTAATAAGATGCATATTTTTTTATGTCAAAATCTGCGGGAATCAAATATTCCGTCTTATTGAATAATATTGTTAATCAAAATTGTAAATCCTCTACACAATTAGCGCTGAAGATTGAAGGCAATCATGCGCACCCACTAGATACAGTTTTAAGCAAATCCAAAGCTGCTGAAAAAACGAGAACTTATCTGAACACAAAAACAAAGACAATAGTCATGTCTGCCAAACTTATCTAGCGTATTAATCAATCCAGAATCAAACAAAATTGAACTTCTAACAAGCCTCTAACAGTTTGATTAATTGAACCTTTCCACTCATGCATTTTTACCTCCTACACTATAATCCATGGAACTCATTCAAAATATAATAATTTTGAATTATTATCACGTTTTAATCGTAATGACTACTTCCATAGTTACTGCATATTTAATGAATTTGTATATTTTATTTTCTTACTATTATTTGTAACTTTATTTTTTTGTTTTTTTGATTAATGGCGAAAATGTATTTTTGTGCTCCATGCATATCTAGTAGTAAGGCATCAAAGCTCAATATTATTAATGTAATAAGCCCTAGAATCAACTTCACATAAATTGGAAACAGACTGGCATAACTGGATTTCCGCTTTGACCGATGTGTACAAACATACACCCAGGAGTACTCAAAAGTTATCTTAAGCTATATGTGTACTGTATAAGACAACCCTGACAACAATTCAGACGGACTGGTTAATTTCTGTGACAAGGACACAGTGTTAATTAAATACAATTATTAGGTAATAATAATAATAATAATCAATACATTGTTCCTTTGGGTCAATTTCGTGCGTTTCGACAATGTCGGTTTGTAAAATGTGAAGCGAAAAATACTTTTCAATTTGGGTTCGAGATCAGCCAGCCAATGAACGTGCTGTCCAATTAAATGCTGGACAGCAGTCAGACGTACTTGCTCGATGTCGCCGACAGCCAGACCTATCTGGAAATATACGACGTTTATTTGAGTGTTTATTATTCTTCTTATTAGTATTTTAATATTATTAATAATGTTATTGTTATTTTATTAACTGATCTTATTATTATTATAAATTATTAGCGTTATTATTTTATTATCACTATTAATTATTGTTATTATTATTATTTTATTATTAAGTATTGTTATTATTACTTCTATAATTATCATTACATTTTATTATTATTAATTATTTATCTTACTATTGTTACTATTTTATTATTAACTACTATTATTATTGTTGTTGTTATTATTATTTTATTATTATTATTAATTCTTGTTATTGATTATTATTATTATTTTATTATGAACAGTCATTATTATTATTAATTATTTATATCTCTAGTGAGATATTAAAGCTTAATAACAATAATTATAATTACTATTATTATGTTATTATTAACTACTACTAATAATAATAATAAGTTAAGCTTCATTTTTGCTTTTATTCAATTCTGTTTTTAGAATTGTGCCTTTATTTCTTTACCGTAATTTGTAGAAATGGCAAATCCTCGTTGTTTCTCTATCAATAATTCGATTTTAAAAATGTCAGGTTGGGCCCCAACCCCCCACTCCTTCATCAACCGGAAGTAGCTACGACATAGTTTCTAAAATGATCAATGTTCATGGCTTGTCAATGTTTGTTAACCGAAATCAATTTTGGCAATTAGGGTCTTTTTGTCAAACTGAAACCTGCATCCACCTTGCTAATTGTTTAGCATTCCAACTTATGTAAGGCACAAGATGGTTAAATGTAGAGGCTGTTACTAAAAAATAAAACAAAACTAATCAGTTAACATTGAGTGATTGGAAGTTTGGTGCAGTTTCGATCCTAGTTATTAGAAATGCTCTAAATGTTGCCTTGCTTTTAACCTTAAAAATTGTGACTGCATCGTATTTTACATTTGAAAACGCAACCCTAGTTGGAGGGAATACAAAAAAAGTTGAAATTGTCCAGTCAGCCTAAATTACTTCTTTTTTAACATGACGTACCAATAGATTCATCAAAATGATAGGTACCAAAACAACAAACGACATATAGAATACAAATGTCACAAATGGATATCGAATAGCGGCAGAATGTTTATCTATAAGCGGCCTAATTAGTGTTTTCGTATGTTCGTATTCGCCAAGCATCATCATCAGCGTTTTGAACAGCGACAAGACCAAATATCGAAATGAATGCATGTCGCCTGACAATATAAAATAATTCGTTTCATTGTTGATAAGACTTTGGCAGTTGGTTGCTTGAGTTGTGCTGACGTCTTTCAAAGAAAACCGCTAAATGAAAAGAAGTAAACGAATAAATCCTTGTTATGATGTTGGCTTAGATGCTGTAGGAGAAGTACATTCGGCGAAAATATGTTTATGTCACTAGTCGAGACAAAATGGAATGATATAAAACTATACAATAATTGTACAATTATAGAAAAATTGTTATCAATCCATCAAACATCAAAACTGCAGAAAAACGTTAGGACAGAACGGTTTCATTTATTAAAAATTTATAATTTTGTACAAGGCTACTCCATTTCATTGATTGTCAAGTGTTCTGTTGTCTGTAACAATGCATCTATTCAACATGTTTCAAATGCAAATCCTCCTTTGGATGATGTTCATAAAGCAGAAGTCAATCAAGTGGATAAGAGCCAATTTGTAATTGAAGACAGTCTCCTATTTAATAAATCAAAATTGGTATCGAAACAAGAAAATTTGGCTATACAAAGATGAAAGTAAGGATTGGAATTTATTCGATGCAAGACAAACAAAATTTTAAATTGTATGGCAATAAGCCCACTAATTGCAATCATTCTACTTTTAATAGAGCTTGTCAAAGCGTCATTTTTAAGCACCAATCATTATTATCAGCGAACAGACAAGATTGGTAAGACACGGTAGATGCTTTTCCTCGCCGATGTCCTAAAAGTATGTTAAAGATTAACTAACGTGATCGCATGTCAAATAATAACGGACTCTCGTTCACCACATGACATCATTACAATTAGACGAAAAAAAATTGACTTGGTCAAATTCTACGTTTACCCCTCAAAAGACTAGCAAGAATGGTTTTGCAATAGACCATTGAAGATGGCAAAATAAAGGTTGGGGGTAGATTACAGAAAATTTGGCTAAGAACTATTCGGGAAGATCTAATTGAAATGAATGTTTCATGGGGGATCAATCAAAACGTTGACAAAATACGTGGAAAAATATTGTTGTCTCATGTTCTCTTTGAAATATGTGTTCCACATCTAGGAATCCAAATACTCCTACTACCTGTCGAAGTAACACTGTGTAAGTTACAAATGTTGTACTTCTAGCACCGTTGAACCAAAAGACGAGATCCAATCAAGACACAAACAATAGGACTAATAAACGTACATTGGTATTCGGTTCTTGAAACAACACGTGAAACGATAAGCCAAATGAGACGAAAATGGCAGAAAATACGATCAGACATTTGCCAACTGTTACCGATACGTGAAAAAACATGACCACAAAAATACCGACATGGTTGAAACTGAAACAAAAATGTCAGCCATGTTTTGATTGACTTTCAATTTGAATAGACATTTTAAATTTACAGAGTCAAGGTCATCCATCCGTAGCTCAGTGATTTAAGGCGTGGGTTCACGTTCATGTGTGTGGGTGTGGGTGTGTAAAACTTGAAAGGCATGCAATACTGATGATTGCAAATAAGGATGAAACAGCTGTACAGTGCTCCTGGTTGACTTTAAAACCAAATGGATTTATTTATTATTCAAATGTATTTTATTTGCACGTATAATGTATTCTGATATAAGATAAGATATAAGTAGAATAGTTGTTTACTGATATGCTCAAAACTAACTCAGTGAACAGTATTATAAGAAACCTACAGTATCATGAATAGGACATGCATTTATTGTGGTGGATAGTGCTATAAGCAGATGTAAATGCATTAGTTTGTTACTGATATCCTTAAATGGAACAGTATGTGAACAGTATGATGAAATATATTAACGGCAATGTGACCACCTTTAAATTAGTTTTATATTTGTACATGATGTTAAGCGATTAACTCAAGTGGTTTCATAAGGGGCAAGAAACAGGAGACAACTTTTTTTAACAACAGTACTGATTGCCAACATTTACAATACCGAACGGCCATGTGTACCATAAATACCCTTTTAAATACCCTGAATGCGTATTTTCCCCTATTAGCCGAAGGGAAAACCCAGCAGTATAACTGCCGTGTTAGCTTACGTTCTTGGGTGCACTTAATCCAAAATACTCACCGTGGGGATGACAGTCTATAAGTATTACTCAAATCATCAGAATCATTAACATTCTACAATCGTACGTCTAAATAAATCTTTATTAAAAATTAAAAGCATTGGGGGTTCCCTTTATAATTCCAAATAAAAATTAATAGAAGACGTAAACTGTGAGATGAATTCATTTTGTATATTCTATTCAGTCACAAGCATATAAAGAATTAGTATTTGTTTGTGTGCACAACATAAAAACAGTTAAAGCAATGTTTTCTGCCTCCCATTGTATCTATCCCTTCAATTGCAGTTGGGGCGACAAATATATTGATCGGACAACTCGTCATGTGACTGAAGGTGCCAAAAAACACATCCCTAATTGGATCGATAAAGAGGCCAACTCAACTGAACGTGTGTGCACTTCGTCAATATTACGTCATGTACAGCTCAAACAAAACACCGAGTAAATTGCGTTAAAGTGCTGATAACTGTTCAAGCCTCTAATATATTAAAAACACTCGTTTATATTCGCACATTAAAACCCATTTTGTGTGCACAAAAACAATTTGTAATTTCATTAAAGTTAGCTGGGACTTAATATAGGCATATTGCTCATGTGTATGTCTGTGTAGTTATTAATGTTAAGTTAATTACATCATATATTTTAATGTTTGTGACTGAAGAGAATATACAAAATGAATTCATTTTACAGTTTACGTCTTCTATAATTTTTATTTAAAATCTTAATTAATAAATGTTTTTTTCTTACATAAATATTGAAAATAACAAATATATGCTTTACAAAAAAAAGTCTTTTAGCAAGGCCTTATGAAGGCCAGTGGTAATCTAAACTCATTACAATTCGAATCGAACACGGTAGCAATGGAGATCACCGCCGCCGTACAAACTGGATTCACAATTGCACAACTTACTAGACGAATTGGAGAAAAAAGTTGAACCAAGCCAAAAACATGACAATCACTCCCAACTGGACCAAATCGTGATCGAGGTTGTCGGTAAACGCCAGCGCCGAATAAACCATAGCCAACACGTTTAGCAAAAGTTCGAAAAGGTTGATCCAATTTTTGAAATATTTCAAATACTGTGCGAAACGAACAAATGTATTGATTCATTCATTTTTTTTCATATGTGTACATCATATTAAACAAAGTGCCCTAACAGCTTGGGAAAAGCCTTTAGAAAAAACGTAAAAGTATAACAATGTATCTTGGCTGATAGACAGCATCCTTATGACTGCTACAAAGTTATCTCCTTTAACTCAACACAGAAATAATAATTCAGTTGTCAAGCTGTGTACTCGGTCTGTGCTGTATTAGTCCAGCGAATCCAGAATGCACCATGTGACACTGAAATTAGGACTTTGTATTATTCCAATTCTGAAAAATAGCTAAACAATGCATTAATCATGTAGTTATATTTATTCATGTGTTTTCAACGGGTTTTTATTAGATTCACTTGAATAACAAATTTACTTGGGTTCAGTCAACCAGGAGCACCCTACAGCTGTTTCATCCTTGCTTGGAATCAGTAGCGCATACATTTCGAGTTTGACAGACACACATGAACTTGAACCGAAGCCCTATTTAGTATCAGGTCAGTGCCTTAACTACTGAGCTACAGGTGGTTGAATTTGACCCTGTAAATTTATTCTTTATAGCAAATCTGATTAATTCTAATTACACAGCCTCCTCGAATGCTGGTAAGTGACTATCGGTTTATATCCCTTCCCCCAGTATTGTTAAATTCATCGCATCATTCTATAGAATGAAATAATTCCACTGTATTCAATTCCACCTCCGGATCAAAATGAGTAAAGGCTAGAGTATAAAATTAGCAGCCTGACAACTGAAATGAATGTTGTCAACAAACAACAACAAAGTTTTGTGTTAGCAAACGACAGTAAAAATGTCAAAGTACGATTCCCACAATTTTAAACAAAATATAATCTTCGATATTTAGAATATTTATGGCCAAAAATACGAAATATGGGCTAATCATGTTGCCTAATGATTATCATAACTAGAATGTTTTTTAATAATAAAAATACAGGAAAAAGAATGGGGTTAATAAATAATATAAAAAATATTGCTTATCGAAGAAGATATGTAAATAAAATATTGCTTTTCATATATATATATATATATATATATATATATATATATATAGAATGTACATTTGTTTTGAAAGTGTTATAAAATAAAATAAATAATTTATATAATTTGTTGTGTCAACAACAGATTTTTAAGTTTTGTTGTTTATTAATTAATGTTTAATCATGCTTTACACATACCTGCATATTCATATATTCATATATTTATTTATTATTATTTATGGTTGTTAGCTTATATATATATAGTTATTACTTGGGATGTCAATTGTTACAATATTGTTGAGTTTAACATCATTTTAAAATTTGTATTTATTAATTAATGTTTAATTATGCATCATACACACTCATATATAGTGCTGAAAGCTACTTCTACTAAAGTATCTAAGCCAATAACCATAAATAATAAAGTTATATATATATATATATATATATATATATATATATATATATATATATATATATATATATATATATATAATATATATATATATATATATATATATTTATTACTTGGGATGCCAACTGCCACATTTTTGTTAAGAGTTGAACAAGAGAGAGCGAAAATACCAAATATGTCACTGTGGAATGAACGTAAATATTTCTGAGACTTTTATCAGGCTACATAATGGAATAAAAATTAAAAGTGGGTAAAAATAAACAAAAAATTGCCGTATTTCAAAACGATGGGCAAATAAGAGATTATTCCATAGGATTGTACATTAAATCATGCTAGATTTACTTTTTTTATTTTTATTTTTTTGATGTTTGTTACTTTTAATGTTTTGACGAGTAACGCGCATCTTTCAGCAGTGGGGACATTGTTAGCAAAGCCAAACGTGGGCCCGCATTTTAGTGGGCCGGTGATGGGATTCGAACCCCCATGCCCACCAAAGTCCTAATTCGAGCGTTGTACCGCTAGACCACCCCGGCACATTTGTTCAATAGAATAATGGTGTCCTCTCGTCGTTTCTTTGGTCAGGTTGTTCATCTTGAGCTCAAAACGCCATTTATTCCCAACCGGATTGACGACCGTTCACGGTAAAGTGTATAAGTATATACAAAGTGTATTTATTCGATTCAATTATGTAAATGCCAAATATATATTATTGTTTAACAAGTAATCATTGAGCAGAGTAAAACAATGCTTAATTCTGATGACATAGCTTAAATCAATAATTATCGAGTTTTAAATTAAGTGCTTTTAGATATTTCTATAAACACGGCACAATGTATATATTATTAAAAAAGTTAAGATGCTCAATTATTGACATATCCTGGATCACTACAGAAAAAATAAGTACGAACAAATATTAATCATGCATTTAAATGTTATATATATATGGTACTTACAAAATTTGAACAAGAGTGTGATGTATACAAATCAAAGATTGAGTAATGTTTTAGCACAAGACTGGTGATTGTTGTTAATAATATAGCATAATAAATAATTATGCACAACTGAACCCAACGACCGTATGTATTCCTAAAATGCAGTTTTAAAACATTTGGATTAACAGGATTATACCTGCAACATTTTATATATTGTATTAACCAAATAATTATTTTACAAAACACTCTAATAGCAACAGACACTAATTGTTCAAATAACTTTAATTTATTTCTTGTTTGCTACTTTGAATGTTTGACGGGAAATGCATCTTTCAGCAGTGGGGACATTTTAGCAAAGTCAAACATGGGCCCGCATTTAGTACCCTTGTGCCCCCCCCCCAGGTCCAGCGCTGTACCTCTAGTCTATCCCGACATAAGCGACAGTTAATCACAGTTACTAGACTAGTAAACATTTGGCACTTTGAACTTACTTTAACATTTTACGGTAATTTTCCTTATAGTTTTTAGCATTAGCATTATCATAATAATATTTTTATTATTATCCCTAATATTATGATTATTATTATTCCTACTACTATTATTATTATTTTTATTATTGTTATTATTATTCCTATTATTCTTACTATTAGTATGGTCAACTTTCTGCATTTAGTTTTGTCGACAGGGTCATTCATTTTCAGCTTCTTATCCTCCACATCTTTCTGAACACATTCTTATCGTCCTATTTAGCCAGCCTAGGTTTCTTTGCTTTCTAGTTCCGCTACCAAAATTTGCTTCGTAGATTGTAACCCCACTACTCCAATTATTTTGAAAAATCCTCCTACAAGTTCCAACAACTTTCACAACAATTTTGGAAAATTATTACACCGATATCTATTTATTTTTATTTATTTCTTTTATGTTTGTTATTTTCAATGTTTTACTAGAAACATCTTTCACCAGTGGACATTTTAGCGAAGCCAAACGCGTGGGCCTGCATTTTAGTGGGCCGGTGGTGGGATTCGAACCCATGTCCACCAAGCTCCAAATTAGAACGCTATACTGCTATTAATTCTTAAAAAGATACGATTAATAATTTATCATAAGGAAATTTCTGATATTACAAAAATGCAACAAAATGAAATCATTGGGTTTCTTTTATAATTCCAAATAAAAATAACAGAAGACGTAAACTGTGAGATGAATTTAGTTCATATATCCGTATATATATATATATATATATATATATATATACAGTTCACTTGCAGTTGCAGTGACAAATATATTGATCGGACAACTCGTCACTTGACTGAATGTGCCAAAGAACACATCCCTAATTAGATCGATAAAGAGTCCAACTCAACTGAACGTGTGTGCACATCGTCAATATTACATCATTCGGTTTAAACGAAGCAACGAGTTAATTTTAATGATTGCTTTAAAGTGCCGACTACTAACTCAAGCTTCTATTATGCTAAAAACAGTCGAATCTGTTTATATTCACACATTAAAATCCATTCTGTGTACACAAAAACAATTTGTAACTTCATCAAAAATAGCTTAGATTTAACATACATATGTATGTGTATGTCTGTGTAGTTATAAATGTTGCGTTAATTACAACAGATATTACATCAGATATTTTAATATATTTATATATATATATATATATATATATACTGATTCTTTAAAACAAATAATCCCTTAAAAAACTCATAGATATACATGTATATGTAAAGAATATTTAGGTGATTGAAGGGAATATACGAACTGAATTCATCTTACAGTTTACGTCTTTTATTATTTTTATTTTGAAAATGAAATCACTTTTCAAATGGTTGACCGTAAACATTGGTATGGCGAAGTAAACATTTGACTCAAAACGTACCATTTTTGTTTAAGATACGCTGAACATAGTGGATGAATTAATAAATCGTCACGCTTGAGTTCAACCATTAGCTGAAAGCGAACAAGTAATAGTATTAGGCATTACATTACATTATATTATTATTATTATTACTATTATTATTTATTAATACAAGCTTTAATGCATCAATAGAGGTACATTCAGCACATACAAACACATATTAATAATAATTAGAATCATCAGACAAAATAAAAACTACAAAGTAAAAATTTAGACAAATCAATCAATTTATATAATAGTCGAGCGACGTAAGGTTATCACCATTATTGGCTATGAAAATACTGTTGACATAAATTTACACATTAATTAGTAAACATAAATCATCATTTGTATCAACAATAAATCTTGCATTGAAAGATAGTATTAGTAGCAGTGACATATTTTCTGGTAAAGTTGATTTTAAAGCACGTTGAAATCAACTATGGTAATATTTACTTTTATGTTTAAAATATTGTTTTTTAGAGAGATTTTCAAAAAAAAGCATTAAGTACGAAAAAAAGATTTATTCTACTATTATATTTTAATAGTAATAGCATAAATCTGTCAAAACGAATTCTCATTATTTATTGCACAAAAGGAAGGAAAATAAATATATAAATAAATTATGTTTATATAATTTCCAAATATATATTATTAAATAAAAATAAGTTATATATGTAGTCATGGTAAATCAGAGTAGCGCAGCCATTCGATGGCCCTCATCATTTATATATATATATATAATAAGAATATTATTAATCATAAATATAATAATAATAAAATACTAACAATGATACAGTATTCAAATAAACATTCTATAAACAGAAGAAATATATATGATAAGAATTTTGGCAATGAAATAAGTAAGGAAAGAAAAATAAGGTTTACCAAAGCAATGCTAATGATTCTGAGGATTTGAGTAATACTTATAAAGTCTCAATTTCCTGTGATATTGCTGACTGTTTGTCCTCCACGTGGTGCATCCTGGACTAAGTACTAAAAGGCATCTAGACTAATAACAGCAGGGACCGAGTGCACAGCGGTATAACTGGGCTTCCGCTACGGCGGGTGGGTGCGAACATACACCCAAGATACTTAAAAGGTATCTTGTGGTATACGTATACCATAATTATGGAAAATAATGAAGGGGTGATCAGGTCACCAATAAAAATGAAGTCAACATTAATATTTAGATTGTGCGAAGACAAATATAAAAAAGTAACCGATGTAAGGTAATGCTGATGATAAATAAAGAAAACTGGTCAACAACAACAACTCTTTATACAAGAGGAAAGAATTGAAAAAGAAAATAAACTAATAATAATAATAATAATAATAATGTGCGGACTTCGCTAAAATGTCCACTGTTGAAAAATATTTCCCGTAAAAAAATAAAAAAAGAACAATAATAATAAAAATGATACAAATAATTGCAAAAATGCTTTTTTAAACCTTTTTAAACCTCCTTTCTGCCCTAAAATGTAGCATACCTTAATTCGTTTCATTGGGTCATTTTGGTGCGATTCAACAGTATACATTGATCGTTGTAAAATGGAGAAGTCGTAAATTATCTGTCGATAAGAGATAAAAAACATTGTAGCATAAAAAACACATATTGTGAAATATTGCATTGTATGCCTTGTACAAACAAATCTTACCTCATGATCCAAAGTATTTTTTGATCCGCTTTCCTTAATGTACTGATCGAGGACTAGCTGATGAGAAGAAAATTGACAGATTATAGTCGTTTTTACAATAAAAAAAATTAAAATAAGGTAAATAATTATTTTTTCTAAATACCATAAATACATATTACTACTTTAAACGGTGTAAGAGAAACATCTCTCAACAGTAAATATTTAATCAAAATCGAACGTGGGCTTTTATTTCATATTGGTGGTGGTGGGGGGGAATCGAACCTATGCCTGTCCAGATTTAATTCAAGCACTGGCTTTTAATTATTTACAAAACCTAATAATCTTGCTACAATTAAAATTGGCTAACAGGAACTTGTAAAACTTAAATTATGTGTCAGGGATAGCTGGAACGTTAGAAATTCAAACATGAGTAGGCGTTGGATTGAGTCCCACAAAATGCGGGCTCTTGTTTAGTTTTGTTAAATATCCACTTGCTGAAAACGACATTTCCTGAAAAAACATTCAATCAGTACCGTACAGTGCTTGATTTGAAAATGTTGGATATGAGTTCGAATCCCACCACCAACCGCACTAAATGTGGGCCCACATTTGGCTGCGCTAAATTGTCCACTGTTAAAAAATGCGTTTCACGTCAAAACATTCAAAGTAGTAGAAATAAAAATAGCACTTATTAAAGCAACCTAATCAATATTTTTGTAATTAGTGTGTTTTCCACAGTTTGACGAAAATCATTCATTCGGCAATGAACGAAATTGTAGACAAGAATCCACATTGAATGCCGATAATAAAACCGAAAGCCGTGACTACACGGTTACACGTTTGGCATCCCATGTCAGCTCCACTATTCCAACATCTACGTACATAAGTTGCTTTACAAGTTTACAGTTTAAATTTAAGATGCCAAAGTAGCAATAATAATTTACAATAAAAAAACCATCTACAAACCCATTATTTTCAAATGTTTTTCACAAGAAACATTTTTTGGTACAGGTAGAGATTCAGAAAGGAATGTACATTTAAATTTCTAGATGGCAAATTAGCTTTAAAAATGTTTGTATTTTTATACCCAATTTTAAAACCACATTATTCTTCTATTTGATTAGAAAAAGCAACTAAAAATTGTTCTTACCTCGCACATAGCTGGCATATCTCGTATCAAACCGTCTACTGGGCATTGGGGAGTATTGTCCAACATTCCGTGAAGTTCGTGCCAACTTGAAAACAAGTCAGAATATTTACAATTTTATATAATATACAAAAACATTATTATTAAGAGCATCATTATATTATTATTATTATTATTATTATTAAGCTTTAATATCTCACTAGAGATACATTCAGCGTAAAATACATTTTTACCATCAATATAAAAAAAGTAGTAGTACAAATAATGGGATCAAAATGAAATAGAATGTCATATGTTAATGAATATAAATATAGTCTATATAGTGATTTTTTAAAAAAATATTCAAAATTACTGTACATAGAATGAGTCATTATAAGACACACTTGTTACATTATACTGTGAGATGTCCAAATTAGTTCAAATAAATGCGTAGGTGGAACAATTCCTACTTTGATAGGTGTCATAGTAGTTCAATTTTGTTTGATTCTGGATTGGTTAATACTCTGGATAAGTAGGGCAGACATGAATTTTTGTATGATTAGTTTTGGCTTTCATGTGCAGGTAAGTTCTTCTTGTTTTTCCAGAAGCTTCAGAATATATATATATATATATATATATGCCCGGAGTAGTCGAGTAGAGTACAGCGCTCAACTAAAACCTAGGTGAGTATAGGTTAGATCTCACCGGCACTAATTCTTGGCCTTCGTTTGGCTTCTAGTAAAGTACTTAAGCAATAATACCTATGCATATATAGATCGTTAATGTATTAAGCATTTATTTTATTTTTTTAATTGATGTTTACTACTTTGAATGTTTTACGGGAAACATCTTTCAGCAGTGGATATTTTGGCGAAACCGAACGTGGGCCCGCATTTTAGTGGGCCGGTGATGGGATTCGAACCCAGTACTGTACCACTAGACCAGCCCAACACAAAAATAGTTTAATAATTTTAGACAAAATGTTACTTCAATACGATGGCAATTAGAATTAAGCATTAACTTGTTGTTGTAGAATTAGTCTGAAAAATTTGGCTGCTTATACAAAATTAAAAGCATTTTTTTGTAGTTTCCTTAATTTTGAACAACATTGAGCCACAATAATAAGATTACGATCAGACACCGCAATATACGCGTACATCTTGCAAACAAAATCGCCATTTTGTGTTTCCGTTTTTGTATACGAAAAATTTGTTGCCAACACTTATATCACAGTGACTGCTTAGCACCAACAACCGCTAACCGTTATCATTTATGCTATTTGGTTCAAAATATTAAAAGTATCCAGTTCTTTGTTTAATTTCGAATTAAAATCCCCCATTCACTATTTTAATGTCATCATCATCCACAACATTTTCTAATTGCTTGTTTCTCTTCAGTAAATTGATTTATATGTCTCAATGAATTATATATTAGAGCTTCCATTATATTTCGTAAATCGGGATTGTTATACTTTTTTGATGGGCTTTAAATTCAACTATTAGTTTATAATATTACATTTTAATTTTTTATATCAGTAATATTAATCATCATCATCATTATCATAATAAATAATAATAATAATAATAATAATTTTTTTATTTTTTATTTTATGTTTGCTACTTTGAATGTTTCCACGAGAAACAGCTTTCAGCAGTGGACATTTTAGCGAAGCCAAACGTGAGCCCGCATTTTTAGTGCCGACGATGAGATTTGAACTCATGTCCACCGAGGTCCGAATTCGAGCGCTGTACCGCTAGACCACCCCGGTACAATAATAATCATAATAATAACAATAATAATAACAATAATAATAATAATAATAATAACAATAATAATAATAATAACATTATAATAATAACAATAATAATAATAATAATAATAATAATAATAACAATAATAATAACAATAATAATAATAATAATAATAATAATAATAATAATAATAATAAATAATAACAATAATAATAATAATAATAATAACTTAATAATAATAATAATAACAATAATAATAATGACTGCCAAATAGACACTTCGTTAATTTTAAATCAGCAACTTCATACCAATTTCCATTCAGATAATCGTAGCACCACAAATGTTGCCATGACATGAATGATAATAAAGAAAATTAATTATCGAAAATTTTCAATTTTTTACCAATTTCTAAATTTAATTCTATCATTTACTCAAATAAATTATAATACCAATTTTACCGAGAATGCGTTATAATCGTTTTTACACTTTTGTAATGTTTGTGTTCCAAGGCATACGTTACAAAATAAACGCCATATCTGTCAGGAAAAATTTTGGCTTTTGCGGTAAGAAGATAGTCCAAGACTTCGGCTTTATTGTTTTTGGCTGCATAGTGCAAAGCAGTCATCTACACAATAAACAAATGGCAACAGAATTATTGGTTACTTAATCATGACAGTAAAATCAATTGTGTCAATAGTTAGTTTTATGCGTGGTGACAACTTTGGAATTACAGTAAATTTAGATTGTTTCATCTTGCTCAAAAAGTGATTAAATCTACCGACAAATCACCCAGTTATATCAACAAGTAATATTTTAGGACACTATTATAATTATATTATCGCAATCAAATGTTAATTTTTTTTGTTGAATTAAATATTTATAAATATATTGAAATGATTTTGTTGGAACTAAGAAATGTAATAAATTATTATGTTAACTAATGTAGTGGAAAAAAATTGAAAGCCGTTAGTCCCAAGTCCAATTGTCAAAGAAAGAGGAGGAAGTTATATAGGGATAACAACAATTATATAAATAGAATTATTAAATGCAATTTACATACTACTTACTGCAATTACAGAATTATTAATGCATGTGCTAAATAATCATTGTCAATATAGTATTGAAAGTTTTATCTTATTCAAAATGCATAATTTAACGTTGCAATTGCCTTATAATGGAAATTCTACAGTACATTTTTTAAAATATATTTTGTGGAAAAATATTAATTGATTACTTTTTTATAAATTCACTTATTTTATAAATGAATATTATTAGTTTTAATAGATCAAAATTAAGTATGCTAGTTAAAAACCAAAATTTAACAAGAAATATCAATTAAAAAGAACGCTGATTTTTACTAAAAATTATTGATTTGTAAAATATTAAAATAGAAATTAAGTACAGGGTTTAAAATGGTACTTGTCAGTGAACTCTTATTTTTTAATTTGTGCTATTTTAACTTGAAAGTTATATTTTTTCAACTAAGTAATTATGCTAAAATAATATGGACTATCGATACTTAAAGTTAATTGTGTTTTCACTTTTTTATAATTATAAATAGTTAAGTGTCTTGGAATTTTTTTGGATAAATTGCATTCAAGTGGGTAAATGGTGATAGTCACACTTAAAATTTTATACATATTAAGTTAAAAACATAAAACGATTACGCAACACTAATTTCAAAAAAAAAAATTTTGTTTACATAAGTTTATAAGTGTTTACTAACCCAGCACACGTCACTTCATACACTATATATAAAAAAAAATTGATCAGTTTTTATATTTTATATGTATTGAAAATTTAACATTAATTATGATTGTGAAAAGATCAAAGAATATTTTTAATTACTTTACCTTTCATTTTGTTTTATTAACCTATCTATCATTAAAATTAAACTTTTGACCTTGGCACAATTTTGAACATTTATCTTGTGTGATTACGATGAGTTTAAATAGTGGAAGCTATTTTTAAGTGCTATAAATTACGAACAAATCAAAAAAAGTCATAATATGGGTTTGTCTATTTGAACAAATAGCGGAATTATTTTATATAAGTACGAGAACTATATACCGTGTATTAAAAGATCATACACGTCCAAAAACACCAGGAACAGGACCTGTACCATCAACTAGTAAACGAGATGACACGTTTATTATCACCAAACTAAAAAGAAACAGAATGAAGCCAATTCAACAAATTCAAAAAAAGAAGAATTATCTAATTTTTCATATTCACTTATCCGTAATCGGATGAAATCGGCCAATCTGCAGTTAAGGAAAACGTTAAAAAGTTTCCTTTAACTGCAGAACAGAAAAAAAACGTGTGGAATTTGCAAAAACGTATGAAAACCGTCAATTATGTTTTTGGAGATCAGTTTTTTTTACTGACGAGTGTGCTTTGAAGTATGAACCATGGGCAGTGCAGTCCACGGTCATCTGTGGTCCAGATTTTTCTCAAGATAACAATTGCATTGTTAAAAAGTTGCCCATCCATCATGTCTTCATGGATATTTTGGAATCAAGTACGGGCAACTACCAAAATGGAGCCAAACAAGTAGCCATCTAAACAGCTCAGAATTTGTAGCTATTTTTAAGAAATTTTTCAAGTCTGAACTACGACAAAATGCTTCAGGGCATTTAGTGGTTGTTCAAGATAATGCTCCAGTGCATACATCCAAAAAGGTAACTTGGTTTTTATCATAATCTAAAAATTAACGGATTTTTTTATTGTTTAGACGAAGGATTCTTTAAATAGCAAAAAGCTGAGCTTTGTTCAATTGCCTCCATACAGCCCGGATCTCAATGTAATTGAAAATTTTTTCAGTTATCTTAAACGCGAGGTGAATCGGACGGAAAATCGAGGCACACTCACCGGAAAAATTAATTATGTGTTGGATTATCGAATTCCACAGGATTATATCAATAATTTGGTCGATTCCTATCCAAAACGGTTAAAGGAAGTTATAAAAAAGCATGGCTATCCCCTTTTTTTATTAATTTTGGACAATTGGTGATATCTGCTTTATAGATATGTACATATTTTATAATATAATTTATTTTTAAGCAAATAACGTAGTAAGTTTTTCATGTTGTCGAAATGTGTAAATTCTGGGTTTTTGGTCTAAGCGTAAATTTGATAATGCTATTTGCAAAAAGAAAATATTTTTAGTGTTTTGAATATTGATATTGCTAATGTGATGTTTAATGCTTATTTTAGTAAAATGTTGATGTGCCTAATATGCTAAGTGATGTAAGGAAAGTCAATCAATTTCAATATGCTAATTTTGACAGCTCCTATTTTAGCCCCTGTATACTTTGTTAAACCTATAGCAAAATATTATTACTGTTTTCATTTATATAGGTTACTTGTAACAAATAAAACAATTTATTTTATTCATTTGTTTAAAGAAATTATTATGTAGCTAAAAACGATTACAAATACACTCGCTTTTGTAGATATATAATATAATTAACGAGTATTCCGTTATTTATTTGCCAGTAAGGAGAAGAAAAAGATATGTTTTAATTGCGGAAAGTCTGTTTAATTTTTTATTTCCAACAAACGCTGGAAGTATATTCTAGAAAAGTAAAATTAAATTATTTTTATCAATAATCATTAATTTGAATTGTAGTCAATAAAATACTTATTTAAAAGGACTAATATTTTGCATACTAAAATAGGGTACAGTATATACAACACATTTTGTACACACTAAAATTTAGCAGTTAAAACCAAACTTTTACGTGATAAATATTATATGAGTTTTATAAAAAGTATAATTTAACCATTCTATAGAAAATTATATTAATCAATTTAAACAGTGGTATTTTTAGAACAAAATATAAAAAATAACAAAATATTTCCATTATTTTAATTAATATTATTATTATTATTACTTTTATTACTATTATTATTTTTATTATTAATATTATTATTATTGTTACTATTATTATTTTTTTATTATTAATATTATTATTATTGTTACTATTATTACCATTATTATTATTATTATTATTATTATTATTACTTTTATTATCAACATTATTATTATTATTGTTATTATTATCAACATTATTATTATTACCATTATTATTATTATTATTATTATTATTATCATTATTTATTTATTATTATGTTTGCTACTTTGAATGTTTTACGAGAAACATCTTTCAGCCAAACTTTTACGTGATAAATATTATATGAGTTTTATAAAAAGTATAATTTAACCATTCTATAGAAAATTATATTAATCAATTTAAACAGTGGTATTTTTAGAACAAAATATAAAAAATAACAAAATATTTCCATTATTTTAATTAATATTATTATTATTACTACTTTTATTACTATTATTATTTTTTATTATTAATATTATTATTATTGTTACTATTATTATTTTTATTATTATTACCATTATTATTATTATTATTATTATTATTATTACCATTATTATTATTATTATTATTATTATTATTATTATTATTATTATTATTATTATTATTATTATTATTATTATTATTATTATTATTATTATTATATTAATCATATTCCTGATTCGTAAGTCAGCTTTATTATTATTATTATTATTACTTTTATTATCAACATTATTATTATTGTTATTATTATCAATTATTATTATTATTATTATTATTATTATTATTATTATTATTATTATTATTATTATTATTATATTAATCATATTCCTGATTCGTAGTAAGTCAGCTTTGACGGATATTAACGCTATTGCCTAGATAACTTTATTTATACAATTACATTACTTTAATAAAAGTCCACTCAGCTTTGTCAAACACCAAAAATATATGTTTCACCATAAAATTGCAAAAATTAAAAATGTTCAAGGTTGTACGTTTTGAAATCAAATTCTGTTTTTTATGCAACTAAGCCCACTCTGGCCATAACGTACTCCGTAAAAATTTTTCTCATTTAAGAGGGACGGACTAGTTTGTAACAATATCTGACAAATTTTCAACGATCCACCTATGCCGGCATAATGCAAAGGTGTATTGCCAACATGACATCTGTATTTTAATTAAAAAAGAAAAATAATTTGCCATTTTCAATATGAACAAGCGCAAATATTATACATTGAAAACACAATAAAATTTGAATTGTTGGCTCTTCATTTACCATAGAAGTTTCTTGCTAGAATGATTTACATACAGGAAAGATGGTTTTTTTAATATGCATTAAGTAAGTACATTTGAAATTGTCTCGACATCATAGTTTGGACGTGTGTTCCGCCGAACAACGAATTCGGACCTCGGTGGGCATCGGGGTTCGAATCCCATCACCGGCCCACTAAAATGCGGGCCCACACGTTCGGCTTCGCTAAAATGTCCCCACTGCTGAAAGACATTCAAAGTAGCAAACACAAAATGAAATAATACATGATTTTGAAAAAAAATAGATACAATGTACATTTATAAATATGCATCCATCTATTAACAAACAATTGCATTGATTACTTTCTAAATATACATCCATGGTCCAAAAATAATTTGACCACTTCAACGTGTCCTTGTTCGACTGCCACATGGACTGGCAATCGGCCAACAGCATCGGGACAATTCATCGCACGCATACCGTCGGTTGTGTTGAGCATCAATTCGCACGTACGTTTTCTTCCCAAATAGGCGGCTGTATGCAACGGCGTGCAGCGTTCGTTGTCCAACTCTAAAGCCGAAGCTCCACGCAGCAAAAATGCTTCACTAGCACCCAAATTGCCCATTACAGTTGAATAGTGCAATGGTGTTGAACCTTGGTTGTCTTTTTCGTTCACGAAACGTTTGAACAATTCTTCCTGTTGGCATGTAAAAACAACAGTTGGTGCATACTTATAATAGCCAAGATGTGGATTAGAAATAGGCATCTTGTCAGCCTAGAGAAGGTCAGAAATGAATCAATCCAGTAAATCATAAACATGGACTGTTTGCAAGCAACCTGGCCTATATAAACAACCTGTTGCAGAAGCAATAAGAGGACGCCATTCTGACAAACAACGGCGCACAATCTACATGACAAAATTGAGTAAAAGCTAAAAAAAAGGAAGCTCAATCTTTGATTAGATAAAAAAAACAATACTTGGCTAAATTCTACGTTTATTGCCCGAAAGACAATTTTGGAATGGACAATTGTAAATGATAAAAGAAAGGTTGGCAAACAATAGAAAACTTGGCTAAGAACCATTCGGGAAGATTTAATTCAAATGAATGTTTCATGAAATCAGACACAACGTTTGGCAACTATTCCTATCTCCCCCCCCTCAAATAAAAGTTTGTCAATTCAACCACAGTGACACAAAAACCCCGTTTGAAATTAAAAATCCTAATTGGATTTGGACTTTTACAACCTATGCGATATACATGTTTTCATATAATTAATATGACTTTTTAATGTTATTCAATTACAGCTGTTTCTGGTCAAGTTTCTCAATTTGAATGAAGCATTAGAGTGAAAGTTTTACTGTTGATAACAAGTAATAGTTTCAAATAACAGGAATTCTTAATTTGAGGGATGTTAATGATATTGAGGATTTGAGTAATGCTTATAAAGTCTCAACTTCTAATGATGGTGATATTCTTGACTGTTCGTCCTCCACGTGGTGCATCCTGGACTAGGTCCCCCTAGGCATCTAGACTAATAACAGCAGGGTCCGAGTGCACAGCGGTATAACTGGGCTTCCGCTACGGCGGGTGGGTGCAAGCATGCACTCAAGATATTAAAAAGATATCTTAATGTATATGTATACCCTTTGGACTAAGGCGGATAAACTTGACAAAAAATCAGGCGGCCTCGTCAATCTTTGCAAACAGTGGCGACGTCACAAGAATGCCGTCTACCAACCAAGAAACTTCGTTATTCTTCTACGTTTGTTAGGCACATTCATTTTAGTTGGTGACGTAGTCACCTCTTCATTATTTCCCATATTTATACGACATGTAGAACGATCGATTTCGATGGGTTGACAAGCGTAGACAAACGTGGAAGAATAACAAAGTTTCTTGGCTGGTAGACGGCATCCTTGTGACGTCGCCACTGTTCGCAAAATTGACGAGGCCGCCTGATTTTTTGTCAGGGTTATCTCCCTTAGCCCAAGGGCTACATATGGTATACGTATACATTTAGATACCTTTTAAGTATCCTGGGTGTATGTTCGCACCCACCCGCCGTAGCGGAAGCCCAGTTATACGGCTGTGCACTCGACCCTGCTGTTATTAGTCTAGATGCCTATAGGCACCTAGTCCAGGATGCACCACGTGGAGGACAACAGTCAAGAATATCACCATCATTGGAAATTGAGACTTTATAAGCATTACTCAAATCCTCAGGATCATTAGCATCACAAACCCACGCCCCGAAGGCACATCAAGCCATTAAATTCGATCGTTTTATCTGCCCTACGGATGTAGAAATAAATTAATAAAAATGAATAAATTAGTAAAACAAAAATTGAATTTGTTTTCTGTTCAAGCCAAACTCACGTCGTTTACTTTGGGCAATACCGTTCTTATTGCCGGTCCACGAAAAAACATGAGCAGGTGGACTAAATTGCGATTGCACAAGTCGTGAGCAGTTGGATCGGCTCCCAGACGCAACAGCTGGATGCAAGCTTCGAATGCACCTTTCATGGCAGCCAGTAACAACGGCGTCCAGCCATTTCGTTCGGTCTTTTCTAAAGGTGATCCCTGAATGGCACAAATGAATAAATTTGTAAAAAATTGCATAATAAATTACTTTGTTTTTATTGGTCAATAGTTAAATTGATTGAAACGCAATTTAATTGACACTGTTTTTAATATTGTAGGACAGTGGCTATTTTAGAAATGCCGAATGTGTGACAGTAAGTAAGAAATAAATGTTGAAAATGATTTTTAAACTGTATTTATTGTGTTAGTTGAAAATCTTTCAAACAATTTTTTAACAGTTAATACTTTAGTACAAATTATTTCACCAATTGACTCAAATCTTGGACCTCCGTGGGCATCGGGGTTCATATCCCACCACCGGCACTAAAAATTGCAGGTTCACGTTAGGCTTCGCTAAAATATCCACTGCTGAAAATCGCCTTGTCAATTCCTGTAAACACTGGCATCGTCGCAAGGAAGCGGTCGTCCAGTCAAGAAACCTCAGTAATCCATCTAAGTTCAATTCGCATCCGACAACCTTGTCGTACAGGAATTCAAAAAGCTATTGAAACTTGGAATTATTGAATGAGTGGCTCTAATGCCAATGTATGTTTCGTTATTAATTTTATAAATTGTTTCAAGCTGTTGATTACTTTTCAAACTTTCAATATGTTGAAAATTTTTTAATCTATCGACATTTGTACATTGAAATCCAGTTTGTGAGTCCAGTTGCAAACTGTTGTGTCATTTTGTTGACCCATATTCTTTTTAAATTAAAAATTGTTGTTGTTGTTTTCGCTGTCACTGTTACCTTGTTGTTCCATGTTTGTTTTAGAATAGCAAGTAGCGTATATAGCAAATAAAATCATTTAAACAAAAAACATGCAATAATTAAATACTCTTGCTACAAAGTTCTAATTTTGTTCTTTATCAAATTAGATGGCACGCCATTTTCGAAAAAATAAACAAACGCAAACAATGTTTTTTTACAAAGTAGATTATATTAGTTTAAATTAAAATTTTATTTTGTTTATTAATATACTTACTACACTTGCGTTCCATTTACAAAGCAAAGTGTAATAAGCAAATGCATAATTGTGATTAGCCGACAGGTAGAAATTATTTTAATGTTTTGTTTTGACCCCATAAACAAAATAGCAGAATATTATTATCGGTCATTTACAAAAGATAGATAAATAAATAGGTACAAAACGTGCATAATAATGTTGTTGGAACATGTCGTATAAATATGGGAAATAATGAAGAGGTGACCACGTCACCAACCAAAATGAATGAATGAAATGAATATAATTACACCATTTAGAATGAACGATAGAAAATGGTATAAAAAGGTCGGAGTAGACCACAGAAAACTTGATTAACAACTAGTCGGGAGATCTGATTGAAATAAATGTTTCATGGGGGATCGAACAAACGTTTGGCACAATGTTCAAATACGTGGAAAAAATTCGTTGCCTCATGTTCTTGTTGAATTATGGGACTATGTTGGTTTATTTCCTGTAACTGTTATCTTATAGGTCCATGTTTACTTTTAAAGCAAATGGGCTTCGTAATAATAATAATAATAATATTAATAGTAATAATAATAGTAATAATAATAATAATAATAATCATAGTAACAATAATAATAGTAATAATAATAATACTAATAATAATAGTAATAATAATAGTATTAATAATAAAAATAGTAATAGTAATAATAATGATAATAATAAGAAGAAGAATAGTAATAATAACAATAATAATAATAATAGTAATAACAATAATTGTAATAATAATAATAGTACTAATAATATTAACAATAATAATAGTCATAATAATTATAGTCATAATAATAATAGTCATAATAATAATAGTAATAATAATAATGATAATAATAATAATAAATAAATCAAAATTCACTTTGCTGTTACAATAAATGTTCTATATCATAATTAGCAATTATTTTTCAAATAATAATTAAAATTATTAGTAAAGTATTACTTAAGGTATGCATTAGAAAGACCTAGATATATCTATAAGAAGCATCAAGTGTCAAACGTTTTAAAATATTAAGGCATTTGTTAACTGCTGTAGAATTAGAAAATTGTGATGCTTATTTTACATAGTTCCTTATTTTTTCATTATCCCGGGGTGGTCTAGCGGTACAGCGCTCAAATTTGGACCTCGGTGAGCATGAGTTAGAATCCCACCACCGGCCCACTAAAATGAGGGCCCACGTTCGGCTTCGCTAAAATGTTCACTGCTGACAGCTGTTTCTCGTAAAACATTCAAAGTAGCAAACATAAAATAAAATTTTTTTAAATTAATATTACTACATTATGTACTTGTATAACGTTGAATTAAATATTCACGTATGGTATTGAAAACATTATTCATATAATGAATATTTTTTATGTATATTATCCTAGATATATTTAGTAAAAGTTAAATGTATCTAAACAAGAAAAAATCAGTTTGAAAATGTTATTGTGGGTTAAGTTTGCACTGACATTCTTATAATAATCCACCACAAAAGTTTTGAGCCAAGAAAACTTTTTATTGATTGAAAATGTACATCAAAGAAATAGGGGTTGAGAGGTTGAACATTTAAGTTGTATATAAAGTGCAAATTTGTGTGTGCACTGCATTTTATAACGCAAATTTTATAGAGCGGTTGTTAAGTTGAGCAGGTGGAAAATGTCGTACAAGATTTGAGGGAGTGTACACGGTAATTTTTTGACAAAAAGCAGAACGGAAATTTGCAGATACTAATTGTAAATATTTCCGAGTTGTGTTCTGTTTAAAACAACATTTTTAGGTGTATTTAAAAAGAAGGATGTCTTATTTGGTTAATCCCATTTGATGGAAAGCCATTTTTCGCAAAATTAATGTGTATTTGAAATATGTACAGTTTTACATTGGTTTCATTTTGAGTCAGTTAATGGAGTACGAAAGTAATCCACGAATTTTTTTTAATGTTTAGTGTAATATTATATTTAATATATTTTTTGTGACGAACGCATGTTCGTAAAAGAATAACAATTATAATGGTTTCTAGATTAGCATAAGTTTATTGTACGTCAATGTTACGACAATGTATTATTCTGTCATTAAGTTGTAATCAAAAAAAAACATTTTACAAAATCTCATCCTTCTGGCACTTCACACTATAGCCGAAAACTTTTGGGTGCACAAAGAACCTAAATATTTGACCCAATATTGGACCAACACAGTCATTTAAGTTCTCCAATTAATAAGTAATTGGATAATGACACCAGCAATTATCAACAAATTAATTTAGAGTCTAAGTTTACAAGTATAAAGTAGGTTGTTGTACAGAAAAATATTGCTTCCTTGTTGACTCAAATAAAAATCAACATTTATACTATTCCAAGTTGTTTATTTGGTAATTTAAAGGTTCATTTTGTTAATTCAAACCGAACTTGTTTCTTTTTATTATTATGAAACATGTACGTTTGAAAAAAATAAAATCTCAAATTACAAAACAAAATAATAATAATAATATAATATTGTTTTCGACCCCATAACTAAATTATTATTTGTTTACGCATGCTAGATTTAGAAAAACATTTTTAGTTATTTACAAGAATAATATAATCTTAAAAATAATTTAAACATTGAAAAAAAAACAAATATACATTGCATAGATGTTTTCTTAAGTAGATAGTTGTATAGCAACGTCAAAGCCACCTTAATATAGTCCCAAATCTGGTTGGAAAAAGGGGAAGAAACAACAGAAGACAACATTTAACGACAACCCAAGAACGAGATACATAATACCGGAAAAATCCGAATAGAATTTCAATCGTCAAAGCACAATTATATGGAACAATTTCTTGTTGCCCCATAGTCTACAGAATGAAAGGATTTTGAATTAAAATAACGAAAACGTGAGCATATTTGTTGTCCTCAAGTAGTAGCACTCATTCATTGAACTCAGTTATACACTTAGTCCTTACAGCTGTTAGTCTATATGCCTGTTGATACCCGGTCCAGGATGCGCCACGTGAAGGAATAACAGTCTGGACTATTGCCATTCTTGGAAATTGAGATTTTGTACAAACATTACTCCAATCTTCGTGGATCATTAGCATCCCAAAAATGCATTTCTTGCAAAATATTTAAAGCAGTAAAAGAATTTGTGACATTGCTATTTTCCTATTCAATGCAACTTAAAAGATTCATTAAAATTCATAAACATAAATTAAAATGTTTAAATTATGCAATTTTATTTTTACAAATAAAAATAATGTGAAATGTAAACTATGATATAAATGAATTTCGTATATTTTCTTCAGTCACAAATAAAAATATTTGTATATATATATATATATATATATATATATAGTGTAATCAAAGCTTCGAACTTAACATTAATTAGGGAGGTTCTTTTTGCACACAAAAATTTTCGGCTAATAAAATTAAACCAATAAGAATGAAGTAGTGTAAAGTGCCAGAGGGATGAAATTTTGTAAAAATGAGATGAGGAATTTGGATGTTGGGCTATATATATATGGGCGATTGTGACTACTGACAATGAGAGAAGTAGGCACATTTACATAGACAGCTTAAGCTTTGCCTTTTTTATTTATTTTTCCATTATAATTAATTATTTTGCCAAATTATTTTAATTTTTATGAGTTTTGATAAATGATAATATCACACTTTTTCATCAGCATAAAAGTTATAGAGAACGTTTTCAGCAACTAATGTAACTCACTGTAAATTTCCAAAATATTATTAAATACTGAATGACTTAATATATCATTGTACGTCGATTTTTTCTGCTACATGAAATGTGTTACAGCAAAAACACATCTTTCAGTTGAAATTATGTTTTCACTTTTACCTGCCATAGTTTTATCAAATGGCGTTTTCGTGTTGTCTCTTTACCATAGTTGTTTTTTCCAAAGTTAGCAACGTGAGCTTTTTTTAAACCAGAGTAAAGTCAGTTACAGTTAATTTAGAATATATATATATATATATATATATATATATA
>JAKXYG010000147.1:72500-155561 GCA_025895645.1 Cardicola forsteri | reverse complement strand
AAATATTGATTAAATAAAATGAAACCATTAGTTATTTTTTAATATTTGCATTGCTATTATTATTATTATTAAAATCGTAAAACAACATAAATTATATTACATTTTTGTATCCTTATTTTTTGTTATATGTATACCATTCTTGTTCTTTTTGCTGGCAAATAGTAAGAACATATGTTAATTAATAAAACGAACTGTGAATTCGTAAATGTATTGTATTTATACTAATAACATTTTGACATATATTTTATCCATTTATCAACTTCAAATATTAGTCAAATACTTTCCATTTTTATTTTTCAACCTATCACAACACTCATAAAGAAAAAAAAACGGTCAGTCTAGCGAATGTCTAACTATTGTAATTAATTTAATTACGTAAATAATTTATTTAAACGATGGTGGTGTTTTAAAAGTATATTGAAGATTACTTGGCGCAATCATATTTCAAGTAATAAAATCATGAGAAGAACTGATTTTTTTGTTCACTCTATGACATCATTACAATTCGATCAAGAAAATCATTTAATCAAAATTTACGTTTACCGCCCAAAAAACCAGCAAGGACGGTTTTGGAATAGACAATTGTAAATGGCAAAAGAACGGTTGGGGTAGATCACAGAAAATTTGGCTAAGAACTATTTGGGAAGATTTAATTGAAATGAATGTTTTATGGGATCAAACAAAACGTTTGGCAAAATGTTTGAATACATGGAAAATTTTGTTGTCTCATGTTTATTTTGAATTATGGAACTTTGTTGCTTTTTTCGTTGCCCCATGCTTATTTTTAAAGCAAAAGGGTAATAATAAAGTACAAAATTAAATACGCTTGTTTAAGGCATAATCAAATAGTTGGTATTTATAGATAATACATAAATTTATTTGATTATTTTATTTGATTGTTTTCCCCAAAATGAGGGAAAACATTTTTCAGCAAGTAGGCATTTTATTGAAGCCTATTAGAGACTTGCATTTAGTATCGGGATACCCAAACGCATGTTTATCCAAGTTTGAGTCCAGCGTTGTACCACTACACCACTTTGCCAGTTTTTTCAAGCTGGATATCAAGTCCGTTAATCTAGTATTCTAAACACCAGACCACTAGACTTTTTATCTTTCAACTACTCATGTTAGTATATAAATAAAGTTTTTTAATTATTATATTTTGCTTATTTTAATTAATTAGAAAGAAATGAACAGAATTTTAGAATTATTTTACTTTTTTACAACTGTTGATATACTTTTATTTGTAGACAGTCAACGATACAACACTTGCAATTGCATTGTTACATTTTTAAAACAAAAGGATTTTAAAATAATAATAATAATAATAATAATAATAATAATAATAATAATAATAATAATAACTCTTATGATAGGATGGTTTATTTTATTTTATTTTATGTTTGCTACTTTGAATGTTTTACAAGAAACATCTTTCAGCAGTGGATATTTTAGCGAAGCCAAATGTAGGCCCGCATTTTAGTGCCGGCGATGGGATTCGAACCCATGTCCACCGGAGTCCGAATTCGAGTGCTGTACCGCTAGACCACCTCGGCACAGCGCCGAACTCAAGTTTAAGTCATTATGGATTCAATTTCTACCATCGCCACCAAATGTAGGTCCACATTTGGTTTAACCAAAATGTCGACATACTGAAAAGCATGTTTTTTGAACAACATACAGAGAATAATAATAATTTATATAGCAATTAGTGTTTTATTATACACTCATAAGAATTAACATTTATCTTCTTCTCCATTGCAGATAGCTACAAGCACAATGCGACAATAGATGAACTTAGATCATCGGAAAAAATTATGGCCGAACTCAACGAAACGGTAGATGATAAATTGAAAAAGGCCGAAATTTTACGTAAAGAAAGGTATAACTTTGTGCAAATGTATTGCGTTTGTCTGTTTATTGATAGCCTGAGTCTAAAATGCTTGACAACATTATTATTATTAATACGTTTTTAAGGGATTTTATTTTTATTTAGAATTGCCAGATTTACTTAAATAATAAATCCTCTTGGTTTTAAGTGGACCAAGAGCACTGTACAGTTGTTTCATCCTTATTTGGAATTATCAACAATGCATACTATAAACTTGAATCTATTGACAAATATAATCCAACCTTGTTGTTAAATCTGGCAGTATGCAAGGACCTATACGGTAAAGTCCCAGTACTATCACTTGGCAAACCGGTAGTAAAGTAGCAGTATTTGAGGACATTTGGCAATTAGAATTGATTAGGTTTAACTTCCCATAGCTGTTTTAACACCAGATAGGGCGTAGATTCAAGTTGATGTGTGTGTAAAACGTAAAAGGTATGCACTGCTAATAATTCCAAATAAGAATAAAAAACGGAACAGTGTTCCTAGTTGATTCAAAACCAAGTAGATTTATTATTCAAGTGTGTCTGACAATTCAAATCTGACAATATTATTATTAATTCGTCTATTTATAATGTACTCAAACAGATTTCGTTGTTACTATTTAGTTTAATACACTGTTTTCTACAAACTTTAGATTATTTAAATCTAGGTATAAAGCGAATATTTTAATCTGGAAACTAATAGCTTATTTAGGAATGCCAATGTTTATAAAGATTTGAATAATACTTAAAAAGTCCCCATTTTTAATAATGGTAATATTTCTGACTGTTTCTACTCCATGTGTGGACTAGGTACTTATAGGTATCTAGACCAATAACAGAAGAGACCAAGTATACGGCGATATAACTGGGCTAGCGTTTTATCGGATGTGTATAAGTATACACCCAGGGTACTTAAAAAGTATCTTAAGGGATATGTATTCCATATGTAGCTCTTGGGCTAAGATAACTCTACCAATAAATCAGGCGGGCTTGTCAATTTTTGTAAACAGTGGCGCCGGCATAAGGATGCCGTCTACCAGCCAAGAAACTTCGTTATTCTCTTACGTTTGTTGCGCTTATTAAACCATCAATGCCAATCGTTTAATATGCTGTACAAATATAAAAATAATAAAAAACCCAACTGTGCTATCAATCAAGTGAAAATGAATGAATAAATGCTGTTTAAAATATTACTTTTTTAAAATTATGTATGTTTACTAATTTTAACGTATTATGAGAAACGCATCTTTCAGCAGTAGATATTTTAGCAAAGTCGAACGAAGTCCCCCATTTAGTGCCGATAATAGGATTCCAACTTATGTCCATCAGGTCTAAGTCGAGCGCTGTACCGCTAGATCACCTCGGCATAAATATAAAAATAATAATCATTTAGATTATATAATAATTTGAGTCAATCTTTCAGTTAAAATATTGCATACTGCTAAACAAATCTTTTAATTTTGAACAATATAGAGAAGCAGATCTTATCGAGATGGGAATTGCAATACGCAGCGATGGAGGTGTTAGCGGTGTATTTTCACCTCGAAAGGTATGTCTGTCTATTTATCGAACAATTGTTTTTAAAACTCTTAATTAAATCTAATTCATTCCTTTTTTATCCTTCCTTCATCCCGCAATTTATAGACTCCACATTTGGTAAATTTGAATGAAGATCCAGCCATGTCCGAATGTTTGATTTACTATTTGAAAGATGGCGAAACAATGTAAATTGATTAATGTTATATTAATTAAACTTTTGTTTAATTTATGTTTTATTGAGCACATTATATTGAATTAACTACAATTTTTTACCATTTAAATAAATGAACGTTTTAGTAGGTAAATATGTTGGTGTTATTATATTATTATTACAAAAACCTTTTTGCTTTAAAATAAGCGTAGAGAAATAAAATAACAGTTACAACAAACACAACAACAACAAAGTCTCATAATTCAAAAAGAACATGAAACGACAAAATGTTTTTACGTATTCGAACATTGAGCAAAGGTTTTGTTTGATTTTATGAAACATTCATTTCAATTAGATCTTCCGGAATAGTTCTTAGCTAAGTTTTCTATTGCCATTCTTAATTGTCCATTCCAAAACCGTTTTTACTGATGTTTTGGGCGATAAACGTAGAGGTTGACCAAGTAATTTTCTTCGTCTAATTGTAATGATGTCATGTAGTGAACAAGACTCAATTCTTCTCATCATCTTATTTTTTTTTTAAAGTGATCGAGCCAAGTAATATTTAAAATATTTCTATGACACCGGCGATAAAAAATATCCACTATTTTATCAATTTTGTCTGTTTGCTTCCACATTTTATTTTACTCAAACTTATATAGATACACATCTATTTTGTAACCCATTGTGTCATTGTAAAACTATATTTGCTGCATTTGAATTTAAATTATAGTGAGCAGAAATGTAGTTTTTACTGTTTGAAGGTTTTGTAGAAAAAATGTTTTAACAATTAAACAGTTGGGATGTTAATGATCCACGAGGATTTGGGTAATTTTTATAAAGTTTCAATTTACAATAATGATGATATTCATGACTGTTTCTCGTCAACGTGATGCATTGTGGACTAGGTGCTTAAATGTATCTAGACTAATAACAGCAGGAACGGAGTACGCAGAAATACAATTGGGCTTCACTGTCGCAGATGAATGTAAGCAGAGTTGTTAACAAGTATGTATTCCTTGAGCTAAAGAAAATAACTCTAACAAAAATCTTTGCAAACAGAGCCTAAATTTAGTGCTAGCAATAGAAAACAGACCTACGCCTTACCACTACTCCTAGTATTACATGACAATAATTATCTGTATTTTGTTTCAAATATATTTTTACCAAACTAATTGAAAAATAATTCTTTTCCTAATTTTCATATATTTTTGACTTCTAGTGTCGGTCATTTGAATTCGGATTTGAACGTTGAAATTCGATTGTGTGGTCCACAAATACTCAACAAACATTGCGCATTTTATAAGGAACTTGGTATGTTTAAAACGTATCCAATTTTATTTTGCATTTATAGATTGTGTTCGATTTGAACCATTTGTAAACGCCGAATGTTACGTCAATGGTCATTTAGTAAATCAACGTGTCACTTTGCAAACGGGCGCTCGAGTCATTTTGGGTAAAAGTCACGTATTTCGATACAATCATCCGTTACAAAGTAGGTTTGGGGTTTGAATATTCTGATTGAGTACAGAAATATATATATATATATATATATATATATATATATATATATATATATATAAACGAATGTTTATAATAACTGTTGATTGGTTAAAAAGTAATTTGTTAATTTACCAACATAATGGCCAATAGCAGTCAGGATGATAAATGATTGGTTAATAATTAAGTATCCAATAATGTTAGTTCATACTTTTATACTTGATCTTTTTGTTAATGTTTATCCTGTATAGAAATTAATTTTTAGTTAATTTTTAAACATTTAAGTATAAATTTCTAAATTTGGATGTAGTGAATAATTAAGATAATAATATTAATAATAATAATAATAATAATAATCATAATCATAATCATAATAATGCTTTTAAATGAACATATTGATCAAATGTTAATTTAGTTCGTGAAAAGAAAATTGCTGCTCCTGACATGTCCAGTAAGTTATTTTGAAATATTTATTTTTCGAATGTTATAATTTCACTTTATAGCTTTTGATTCGATTTTCTAAATGGCTTTTATCCAAGTTTTTTGTAGTCTACCAACCTTTTTAACCATCATCAATTCTACATTCCAAAACCGTTCTTGCTAGTCTTTCGAGCATTAAACGTAGAATTTGACAAGACAATTTTCTTCGTCCAATTGAAGATTTTTAATATCAAAGATTGAGCTTTCTTTCGGCTTTTAACCAACTCTATCACTTGAGTCATGTTATCACTTCTTTGTCGTTAATTTGCTGGAATGGCGTCCTCATGTTTGTTTCTGTAGTAATAGAGATTTTTCATTGAAACCAGGTTGACAATTGTGAGCTCAACCCCTTCTCTTTTATCCAGACCTGGTACTAGTTAGACTGGTTTATTTTGATCGTCTCTAAACAAATTTAAAACATTTCAAACTATTATTATTTGTATCGTACATCCATAGCCAGTGTCACCGAACCAATAGATTGGAATTATGCCATTTTGGAATTGCTCGAAAAGCAAGGGGTTGATTTGCGCAAAGAAATGGAAAATCGATTGTTGCAGTTAGAAGAACAATTTCGCAAAGAACGCCAAGAATCCGATCGTTTGTTTGAAGAACAAAAGAAGGTAAAATGTAGTTTTTTTATGTATAGAAAAATGTAGTTTGTTGTTTATTGATTGGTTCGTTATACTGTATTTTTGAATTTTGTAAAGTATAATAACAACAGTTGTTGTCAAAGCCACCTTTTTTAATTCCAAATACGTATAGCATTCCGAATACTCCTCATTTTGGAGGCATACAGGAATATGCCATTTCAACGATTTAGTCGTCTAGTGGTACAGCGCTCAATATGGACCTGGGTGGGCTAAATGTAGACCCACGTTCGGTTTCGCTAAAATGTCTGCTGCTGAAAGATGTTTTCCGCAAAACATTCAAAATAGTAAACATGAATAAATAAAAAAATAGCATTCTGAACAACATTCATCCAAGTACATTTTGACCATCTTTTGTTTTTTTTCAATAGGTGTTTGGGCAATCCAAAGTTGCTATACACGAGATTGTATTAGGATTTCTACGTAAACATGTCTACATCAGCGTAATCCTTGTCGTCGCGACACCAATGACGAAAGATTATAAAATTAAGGGTTCTTTCATATTTGACGATTATTAATATTTTTGTCCAATCCCTTGATATGAAGGCAAAAATAAATCCAAATATTAATAATACATTAAACCCTAAAATAATAAATTTTACAATATTATATATATATATATATATGCCGGAATGGTCTAGAGGTACGGCGCTCGACTTAGACTTAGTGCGTTTGGATTTGAACTTCACCATCGGCACTACATGCGGGCCCGCGTTTGGCTTTGCTAAAATGTCTATTGCAGAAATATTTTTTCCGTAAAACATTCAAAGTAGTAAAAATAAATAAATAATATATATATATATATATATATATATATATATATATATATATATATATATATATCGCATTCAAAGTCTTCAGGAACAAGTAGATCGACAGTCTATGCTCGGTTCGATCATTCAAGATGACATTGTTGGCGAAATGGACTCTTCATGTAATTAATTAATTAATTTTATTTGTTTATTAATGCAAGCTTTAATACTTTTAACATAATTAGTACTATAATAAAATACAATACAAAAGTAGAAAGTAAAAAGGATAGACAAATAATTCATTGTACAGATTGTAATGAGTCATTGTGGTAGGTTAATAACAAGGCCATTCATACAGTGACCATAAGTAATCCGAAATTTAAATTTATTAGTCCTTGCTCTTAACAGTATGTGGAATTGTTTTATTTTCCCAGATGCTTTTGTTTTTTTTTAGTATTTTATACAAAAGATGAGCGAGTAGTGTTATTTTCAATGTGTTTTATAAATTGGAAGCATGATTTGAAATGTTTATCAATTATTTCTTTTTGCAACTCATTGTATTTAATTGCCAAAGATGTTGGAAGCAAGAGTTATACATCTTTTGATTATAGTAAAACCTTGTTTTCTTAATTGATTTTAGTTTTTCAACAAATATGAATGGTGCATATCCAAGTGCCACAATTATTAATGTTATTTTTTTATTTTAAAACCTCTTCGTTCTAAAGAGCGGTGGGCAATGCAAGATTGTATATTGAATTGTTGGCGTTGAAGAACATTGGAGGTTTATTTGGATTTTGTCAAACCCCATCATCGGAATCATGTTGCTTTTACTTCCTTGCCATAGTTTAATAAAATGGTGTCCTCTTGTTGTGTATTTAACCATATTTTATTACAGAGGCCAGGTTATTTATCTGGCGCTCAAACCTACCTCCTTTCTCAACCAGACCGCCTACGGTGAAGTTATTGAACAGAATATTGAAAAGTCGTCTTCATCAGTCTAAATTAGTATGGAATGTTGTTAATTTTCGTATTGTTTAGGAAATATCAAATATACCGTTAAGTGAAAATTGATACAGCAAACAGTACAAAGTTGTGTCGATTTTAACTTGTTGGGTACATAATGACACAAATAATTAAACGTAATCAAAATACGTTTTTGTTGGCCTTAAAATTCGATTTGTTCACTTAAAAAGTGTAATAAATAGACAATGATCACAAATCATTAATAAAAGCATCAATGTAGTTGATCGATTTAATATAATAAAATTGGTGTATTTAAAATTTTTTTGAAATGTAGGTGGACATTAATCAATAATTATCAATTAGCTTTTTCATAACAAAAGCTCTATCGCTTTGAGGAATATGAAAACATGTTTTTTTTCATTTTTAACTAAAATCTTTGTTTAATTCCACGTGACCTTCAATTCAATTAAATATTTCGAATTTGGTTTTTTTGTGTGTGGTTTATCAACCTTTCTTTTATTATCGATTTATTTATTTACAAACCGTTCTTCTTCCTTTTGACGATACATGTAGAATATGCATATACCGATGCGGACGAGAAAGAGAATCAGAAATTAGTTAGCAACCTGGCCTCATTTGTATTGCTATAGTGACAATAAGAGGACGCTATTCCTGCAAATAAATGATAGCATGAGCTAGATGATAAGATTAAGTAAAAACCACAAAGAAAATCAATCTTAAATGCCAAAAATTTAACAAGTGTGAAAACATGGGATGTGCGCACTCTTTTTTGCATTGAATAGAGTTGAAAAGATACGATTGAGATATTTTTGGTGGGCAAGAGTCAATGACAGTATAATACATCCACCATTTTTCAGATTTTTTACCTTGTACATATTTGTTTTACAATGTTAACTGTTGTCCGATGTTAGTGGATTTCAATGTCTACATGATAAAAAAAAGTTTATAATAAAACATTTCAAGTAATAAAATAAATGGTAATTAAACCTTAAGCAAACTAGTCTAGCGGTACAACGCTCGATTTTGGCCGCGGTGGTTCAAATCCCACTAAAATGCGGGCTTTGCTAAAATGTCCACTACTGAAAAATGTTTCTCGTAAAACATTTGAAGTAATACACATAAAATAAAAAATATAAAAAATAAAATAATAAATCTAAAATGTAACCACATTGTATCGTTAAATTAGCAATGATATGATGCGTTTGTATATAATCTAAAACTTCTTGTTATAAATATCAAAATAATTTAAAACTACGTTTTTCCAGCTGACTCCAACTGGACACAACGAAAATTTGAACTTGCTAAAAAGTGTTTTCAAAAATGGAAAAATTATCAATTTACTTCAATTCGGGTAAGAAGTTTAAATATATATAACATAATATTATTTTGAAAAATCGATGTAAAAGTTTTAATTATTATTATTATTATTATTATCGATTATCGATAAAGTTACTTTTTTCATATTTTCACGTTTTTGGAACATGATCGAGACCAAATGACAACCTCTCGCTACGTGCTGACGCACTTGACTGGAAACTGGGTGGGCGTGGGTTTGATGCTCACTACCGGCACTAAATGCCGGTCCACGGTTTATTTATTATTTTTACTATTTTGAATGTTTTAAGGGGAAACATTTCTAGGAGTGGACATTTTAGCAAAGCACAAAATGAGGTTTGAACCTGTGCCTTCTCAGGTCCGATTCTAGCTCTGTACCGTTGGATAATTCCGGCTTATAAAACCATCACAGTCAATTGTTTAATAAACTGTGCAACTATAGCGAAATAATGAAAAGGTGGTTACGTCGCCAACTACAATAAATGAATGTGCTGTAGTGGTCTAGCGGTACAGTACTCGACTCGAATTTGAATGAACATCGGTTCAATCCTCACTACTGGTACTAAAATGCGGGCCCACGTTCGGCTTCGCTAAAATGTCCACTTGATGAAACCATGTTTCACGTAAAACACTGCAAGTAGTCAAAGACGATCCACTTGTTAAAACGTGTTTTTAGTCAAACAATAAAGCAATACAAAGTACATTGGAACAAATAAAAATAGAACAAAACAAAAATAAAATTGGTATTCTTTGCAATTGTAAAAATAACAATTGAATTGGATTATTTTAAAATCTTTCTTTTGATTTGACTTTACAAAAACAATTCCAATGTATTGCTTTTATTCAATTTTATTTACCACAATTTTGTTAAATAATTCATTTTTAACAATTCAAATTCAAATTTTGAAAAAAAAACCAATTTTAGGATGAATTGTGGGAAAATGCAGTATTTTTAAAAGAAGCCAATGCTTTAAGTGTCGAATTGAACAAACAGGTAAGCAGATACAATTTTGATTTCTTTCGTTTTTGTGTGGATTAACCTTGGTGCATAAATTGTTAATTAAAAAAACGTCTATTTTCATTATTATTTTTAAATGTTGCAACAAAAATTACTTTTGAAAATAATCACTACTAAGAATGTCAATTGTAGATAATTTACACATCTCAGCATCATCACGGTATGGAATTTAAATTAGAAATTCGATTTCAATTGACTTTGGAAAGACTATGCTAAAACGTGCTGTCAACTAATTTTAAAGCATTGGGTTTGCCACCGTAAATCTTTAAACGCAAAACATCTGTCAGCATTTTAGAAAAGCTGAACGGGACACCGCATTTAGTGCTGGTAGTGAGAAACAAACCTAAGTTTATCCAGGTTTGAGTTGGGCGTTGTACCGCTAGACCAACCTAGCACTTTCTCCATATTACATTGTCTACTAAAAAATGTTTTTTGAGTCGAGTTCAATACTTGTTGGAAGGTGTTCACTATTTAATTAATTAATTAATTTATTTATTTTATTTATTCTTTTAATTTATTTAATTCACTATTTAATATTCTCGAATCTGTTTATAATCACACATTGAAACCGACCATGTGTGCACAAAACCAGTTTGTACCTTGATTGAACTAATATTGATCATGACCAATTGGGTGTATTTGTATCTGTTTTTTTTGGTTAATATTCTATAGTGATTAGTGTTAATTTTTTTAAGAACTATATGTATATATACCAAAGATTATACGTTGTAACTGGCAAGAATATATGAAATTATTTTATTTTACAGCTTACGTCTCAGTAAAGTACCCAAGCTTAAATAAATATTATTATTATTACTGTTATTATTACATAACACCTTTGCTTTAAAAATAGGCATTAGATAATAAGATAACAAAGTCCCATAATTCAAAAAGAACTTGAGACAACAAAATTTTTCCACGTATTTTAACATGTTGCCAAACGTTTTGTTTGATCTCATGAACCATTCATTTTAACTAGATCTTCCCTAATAGCTTTTAGCCAAGTTTTCTGTGGTCTAAGAAATAAATGAATAAATAAATAAATAATAACAAATGCAAAATATTTAATCAAATAACAAATTAAATAAAGTAGAATTAACGAATAACGAATGTACATTCCTTTAAAACTAAATGCTACCGTCAAGTATCGGGCTGGTCTAGCAGTACAGCAGTTGATTCGAACTTAGGTGGGCATGTGTTCGATTCCCAACGCCTGCACCAAATGCAGCCCCCCCTCCATTTGGTATAATATTCAAAACAATAACAAAAAAACACACTATCATTATCATTATTATTAAACTGCTTTAATATTTGCAACCCAAACCGAATCATTTTAACTATTCCCCATATTGAATGTGCTTCAATGGATTTTATTTTGTCAAGGTCGAATTCCAATTTGCACTCTTGTCCAACACGTTCTACACAAGTCTAATTCGAAAGTTGACGACGCGAGAACAAACCAATTCGATTATTTTGCATTCCATTCAGACAAAACCGACTGAATGCTGTCCATATTTGACCACAGCAGCAGCAGCAGCAGCAACAACAACGGACGACGACGTGAAAAAGTCGGCAAAAACGACACAAGTTTGTGTTGAAATGAAAAATTTGGACAACGAAAATGTACACTATTTGAGCATGAATGAATTTAAGTGAGCATTTTGTAGAATAAAAGTGCATTTATTATTATCATTATTATTATTATTATTATTACAATTATTATTATTATTATTATTATTATTATTATTATTACTATTATTACTATTGCTATTATTATTATTGTTATTATTATTATTACAATTATTATTATTATTATTATTATTATTATTATTATTGTTGTTATTATTATTATTATTACTATTATTACTATTGCTATTATTATTATTGTTATTATTATTATTATTAGCGGTACAGCGCTCAATTTAGACCTTGGTGGGAATGAGTTAAAATTCCACCACCGGTACTAAAATGCGGACCCACGTTCGGCTTCGCTAAAATGTCCACTGCTGAAAGATGTTTCTCATAAAATATGCAAAGTAATAAAAATAAAATTATTATTATTATTATTAATGTTATTATTATTATTAGATTGAACCAAAAATGATTTACTCTTGCCAGTCCCAAATCTGGATAAAGGAGGAGGGTTTGTGCGCAAGGTTAGCAAACTGGCCTCTGTAAAAATTTATGCTGCTACGGAAACAATCAAAAACGACGCCATTTCGGCAAACAACGGTAAGAAGTGATTGCACGTATTTGGATGATAGAGTTACGCAGATGACAGGGTTGAGTGAAAGCCGAAAGGAAGCTCAATCTTCGATTTGCAGAATCTTCAATGTCAAAACCTTAACCAGTATTGGAACATGGAATTTGTGCATAGTTTTCTTACTGGAAAGTTAGAACAAGTACTTCGAGAAATAAAAATGTAAAAATTAGATATTTTGATTATTAGCGAAATGCGACGGAAAGGCCAAAATTATTTTAAGAGTAGAGATACATCAATTTTATTTTCTGGACATAAAGAACATATTTATGGAGTTGGTATTATGTTGAGTAAAAATGCTGTTAAAGCTATGAATGGATGGAAATCCGTAAGCGACTGTATTATCTCAGCCAGATTTAACACCAGATTTGCAAAAGTAACAATTGTGCAAGTCTATGCCCCTACTGAGGCTACTGAGGAGAACCAAAAAAATATTTTTATGATCAATTACAAAGTTTGTTGGATGACGTGCCAAGAAGAGACATCAAAATAATGATCGGTGATTTCAATGCAAAATTAAACAAAGACGGATCTGAATACTTCTCAAATGTTGGATCAGATGACTATACTGATAGCATAAATGATAATGGCTATAGATTGTTGACGCTAAGCAGTCATTGTGGAATGAGTGTTAGCAAAATATCTCAAACCAAATCGGCCATTTGTTAAAAACTACATTTCAAAGTCTGAAAAGAGTAGAAAAGTCTGATGATCAATGGAAATTATTTTATAAAACAATTACAGACTGTGCAACAAATGTGCTTGGTAGAAGATATCGCTCTACAAAGAAACAATGGATTTCATTAGTCTCCTGGGATTTAATTGATCTCAGAAAGAAAACAAAATTAGAGAGAGATCAATCTAACAATCCTTTTATTTGGAAAATATTTGATGATAAATATAGAACTTTAGATAAACAGGTTAAAAAAACTGCCGCAAAAATAAGAATGATTGGTTAATAAGCAGATGTAAAGAATCAGATTAGGCAGCAGCAAAAATGATTCCAAAACTCTGTATAAAATTGCGAAACAAATGTCGGGAGTTAGAAAAAACACCAATATTCCAATCAAAGGAAAAGATAGTCGTTTATTTCTAACAGATAATGAACAATCATCTAAATGGGTAGAGCATTTTAAAGAAGTACTTAATCAGCCCATGCCAATTACCCTCATAGAATTTAATAATGATAAAGATTTAAATGTAATTTAAAATCCGGAAATATGTATTGATGACATTTCTGTAATGAAGTGATTTATGCAATTCAAAGGTTAAAAAACAATAAAGCAGGAGGACTTGACGGGATAACTACGGAGATGCTCAAACATGGAGGTGATGTTATAAGAAGTAAGCTTGCTCATTTATTTAATGTTATATGATATAATGAACAAGTACCAAATAATTGGCGGTAAGGGGTAATTGTTACTCTTCCCAAAAAAGGAAGTCAGAACGATTGCGATAATTGGCGCAGAATAACTTAAGCATCTTCGAGAACAACAAGCAGGTTTTTGGAAAGTACGAAACTGTATTGAACAAATACTCATCCTCCGTAACATTATTGAACAAAATCAAGAATTTCAGCAATTACTTACAATTAATTTTATTAATTTTATAAAAGCTTTTGACAGTATTCATCAAGAATCAATGTGAAAAATCGTTAAGTTTTAAGGTATATCGTTAAATATTATGCGTTCTCTGTACCAAAATTCAAGTTGTTGTGTTCGAACAAAACGTGGTCATACTGCTATGTTCGAAGTTGTCACGGGAGTACACCAAGAATGTATTTTGTCATCGTTTTTGTTACTTCTGTTAATTGATTTTAGCATAACTTGGTCCATAAATAATTTGTTTTATGGTATCAAATGGGATCATGGGAAATTAACAGATTTGGATTTTACTGATGATGTTAGTCTACTCAGTGAAACTCCAGAAATGATGCAAAATATGACAACACGACTCAGTGATATCAGTTTTCGTATTGGCTTACGGATTAATTGTTCAAAGACAAAAGTGTTGTGCATCAAGTCAAACAATGATTTGCCCATCAAAATTAGTGGACAAAATATTGATACTGTTGATTCCTTTACATATCTGGGAAGCATCATTGGTAAAGACGGAAAAACCGAAATTGATGTTAAAGCAGACTTGGTAAGGCAATGTCAGTCTTCAATAGACTCAAATCAATATTCCATTTGCCTGAAGACAAAACATTGTTTGTAAGGATCAATATATGGGAGTAAAACTTGGAAACGAACAGTCATGATTGATAAAATAATAGATGTTTTTCACCATAGGTGTCTTAGAATTATTTTTAAAATTATCTGGTGCGATAACATTTTAAATGATGAGATCATGACTACATGACATCATTGCAATTAGCCGATAAAAGTTACTTGGTTAAATTCTACGTTTACCACTCAAAGGACCAGCAAGAACGGTTTTGGAATAGAAGATCGAAAATGGTTAAAGAAAGGTTGGTAGACCACAGAAAACTTGGGTAAGAACTATTCGGGAAGATATAATTGAAATGAATGTTTTATCTGATCAAGCCAATTGTTTGGCAAAATGTTCAAATACATGGAACTATTTTGTTGTCTCATGTTCTCCTTGAATTACGAAACTTTGTCGTTGTTATTTTTTACTGTAATTGTTATCTTATTGCCCCATGCTTATTTTTAAAGCAAGAGGTTTTTGTACAATGTTTTTTTAATGTTTATTACTTTAAATGTTTTATGAGAAACATTATTCTTATTGAACATTTAGCAAAGCCAAACGTGGGCCCGCATTTTAGTGCCGGTGGTGGAATTCAAACCCTAGCAGTTGACTTGTATTCAATGTCCAATTGTACAACTTGAATGTGTATTTACGCATTTATTAGTCTAATAAACTCGATACTACTACTTGATACTACATTAAATATGCTTTCAAATAAATAAAATTGCTGACTATTTATTTTATTCCAACTCCACTTATCAACAAAAATGTACGAGATCAAAGTTTGTCTTTTGGTATTTTAGACAAAAACTTCGAGTAATACGTGAACTGTACGAACTTGAAACTTCATTTTCACCCACATCGAAAATGCAAGTCAATCTCGATTTAACAACAACAACAACAACAACAGATTCCGATCAAAGTGATTCGGCAAATGAATCGAATTCAAGTTCGATATCAACATCTACCGAATTGTCAAATGTTGAATTGTCCAATTCTCATGCGATTTTGGCTAATAATGACCCATTCAAGGTCGACTTTCCATGGTTTCAAAGCATCGGTCGGTAGGTAATTTTAAATAACCTTGACCATGTTTGTACAAAAAACGTTGTTTTCTTCTGATTACGTTAATATCTATTACTACTACTACTACTACTACTACTACTACTACTACTACTACTACTACTACTACTACTACTACTACTAATAATAATAATAATAATAATAATAATAATAATAAACGGTAAGATGAACAACAAAGTCCCCCAATTCAAAAAGAACATGGGGCAACACAATGATTCCTTGTGTTCGAATATTTTGCCAAAATGTTTAATTCACCTCCTAAAACATTTATTTCAATTAGATCTTTCCAAAATAGTTTTTAGCCAAGTAATGTTTAGTTTACCTCAACCTTTCTTTTTGCTATTATTAATGGTTTATTCGAAAACCGTTTTTGATCGTCTTTTGGATGGTAAACGTGGAATTTGATTAAGTACTTTTCGTCTTCTAAACAAAGATTATGCAAGTCAAAAATTGAGCTTTCTTTCGGCTTTCACCCAACCCTGTTATAGTATCACTTTTTGCCGCAGCTGTTTGCCTGAATGACGTCTTATTATTATTTCTGTACCAATATAGATTTTTTTATAGAAACCAGGTTGCTAACTTTACGCTTAAACTTTCATCTTTTGTATCGACTTGGAACTGGCTAAACTGAATCATTTCTGATCTTCTCTAGGTGGAAGTTGTAATTGTTTGCATGTATCAAATTTATTTATCTGATTGTTACTGCTTGACGAAAAGCATATTTTAGCAGAGCCATAGAAGAACCTTTATGCTAATGACAGGACTTGAACCATATTTACCCAATTTATGTTAATTTTGCAAATGCATTGGAATAAAGTAAAAAATGTTATGTAAATTTACTTCCTGTTGCCTTCATTCATTGCATATTATTATTACTATTACTATTACTATTATTATTATTATTATTATTATTATTATTATTATTATTATTATTATTATTATTACAAAACCCTTTTGCTTTAAAAATAAGCTGGATGTATTAGAAGTATTTTAAAGATTACCTGGCACGGTCACATTTCAAATAATGAAATTGTGAAAAGAACTGACTCTTGTTTACTACGTGACATCATTACAATTAGACGAAAATAATTACTTGGTTATATTCTACGTTTACCGCCTGAAAGACCAGCAAAAACGGTTTTGAACTAAACAATCGACAATAATAAAAAAGGTTGGTGCAGATCACAGAAAACTCGACTAAGAATTATTTGAGACAATTGAATTGGACTAAATGTTTTATGCGGGATCAAACAAAACTTTTGGCAAAATGTTCGAATACGTGTTGTTTCATGTTAATTTTGAATGATGGGACTTTGTTATTGTTGTTGTTGTTGATTGCCGTAACTGTTAGTGTTAACTGTTATAATTGTGGTAAAAACATTTCCAACAAAACAAAGAGAACAGTACGTTACCAATGCCTGCTATTGTTATCCCTCTCCCCATTGATTTAGGTCGTTTTTGTACTTGACAAACATGTGCTACTTCATGCCTCCTGCCATTCATCGTACTGTCCTGTTGGATAGCCACGGTCAGGTAATTGGATTCCTTTATTTGGCTATTCGAAGTGGCACTGTGTCTGACAATTCAATTTATCACTTTGACAAAATATTGAATTTGGACTATTTGAATGATGATGATGGGGAAAAAGACAAATTTCAAACCTTGTTGCAAAATCCCATTTTGAAAGAAATCAATGTAGAATTTGAAACCGGTGATTGGGTATGTGATAATTGCTAATTGTTGTACTGTTGTTAGGCACTAGACGTCACTAGCAGTTGACTAGTGGAGCGTTTGAAAGGTCAACAACCTGACTAATAGTCGAACATTTATTATTGTGCAAAAGACAAACCATTTGTACAGATAATTCAGACGGCTGATCTATAAGCTATCTGTTTTTGGACATTTTTATTCTGCTTGGTCGGTTAGGTCATTGGTCACACAAAAGTGGTTCTATGCAACTGAATTAGGAGATGTGGTAGTAATCCAACTCATGTCAGAGTTTAGATTACTACCACCGACATTAACAATCTTTTATACAGCATTTAGGATACAGTAATATTAATAATAATAATAATAATAATAATAATAATAATAGTAATAATAATAATAGTAATAATAATAATAGTAATAATAATAATAATAATAATAATAATAATAGTAATAATAATACTAGTGATACTAATTATGCAAACGTGAAAGCTTGCAAAAAGCTAAACTCGAAAGTGAGTGTTTGTAGGTTTAATTAACTCTTGTTATCTCTACTAAAAACGGATTATCGTTGTTGAAAAACGTTTGAGAAGTATCACAAATTCGGATTTATTAAAGACGTGTTTTTATAACTATCCGTCCCTCTAATTATTTAATTTCTATTTACAACTAATTCAAACAAACTGTTACTATACATAAGTTTTTTTTCAAAAACCTTTTAGTACAGAAATATTTTAATTTAAAATTTAGTTGTCAAGACATAAATTATTGAAATGTCAAACTGTAATTCACATTTTATTAATGCATTTTCTATTTAATTCAATCCCTATCGTATCTAGTAGAAAATGTAGACCAAGCTTATTATTATTATTATTATTATTATTATTATTATTATTATTATTATTATTATTATTATTATTATTATTATTATTATTATTATTATTATTATTATTATTATTATTATTATTATTATTATTATTATTATTATTATTATTATTATTATTATTATTATTATTATTATTATTATTATTATTATTATTATTATTATTATTATTATTATTATTATTATTATTATTATTATTATTATTATTATTATTATTATTATTATTATTATTATTATTATTATTATTATTATTATTATTGTTATTATTACTATTATTATTATTATTATTATTATTATTATTACTATCAATTTTTGTTTAAACTAATTAGTATCTGGAATAATAATTATCCAAAGATATTTGTAGTATGTATTAGTCCCAATTTTAAATTCCGTACCTCTCTGTGGTGCATTTTAAGCTTGTAGACTAACAAGAATTAGCAACTGATTGACAGCCGATGGATGCAACTATATATCGAAAATATTTAAAATGTATCTTGAAGTTTATTTATGTCATATATAGCCGTTGTGCACTTGGTCCCTGGTGTGCTAGTCGAAGTGCACCTAGTCCAGAAATCGACATCTAAGGGTAACAATCAGGAATATCACCTTTATTAGAAATTAAAATTTTGTAAACATTAGTTAAATTGGCAGGATAAAAATGAAGAGCCTTATAGCAACTTACGGCAGAAACGCGGCAGCAACGTGATTCCCATGACAAGGTTTAGTACAATTCGAATTAAAAATCAATTTTCAATTTACAATACCAAAAGTGCCATGTTTATTCATATGACACAGTTTTGTTGACCAATGTTTTTTAGAGCAAAAGGGTTTTAAAATAATTTAAAAAATAATATATATATATATATATATATACTTAAGCAAAACCTGAATGCATCCCAGAACGTGTTCAATTTTGAAGATGATTGTGCAACGCCCGATTGGTGTCCAGACCGAGAAGAAACTACTCCGAAATGCGACCAAATCAGTACCTCTGCTCAACATCGTTTTAAGTTGTCTAAAGAAACTACACTGAGTACGTTTGTTTATATGAACGTGTAATTTTAATTTATTATTTTATGTTTATTACTTTGAATGTTTTAAGAAAAACATTTTTCAGTAGTGAACATTTTGGTAAAGCCAAACGTAGGCCCGCATTTTAGTGGGCTAGTAATGGGATTCGAACCCATGCCCACCGAAGTCCAAATCGAGTGGTGTACCGCTAGACCACTCAAACAGATTTACTTAATTACAATAGTAGTAATAATAATATCAATAGTAATAATAATAATAATAATAATAATGGCAATAGTAGCAATAATAATAATAATAGTAGTAGTAATAATAATAATAGTAATAATAATAATAGTAATAATAATAATAGTGATACTAATTATGCTGAACGTGAAAGCTTGCAAAGGCTAAACTCGAAAGTGAGTGTATGTAGGTCTAATTAACTCTTGTTATCTCTACTAAAGGTGGATTATCGTTTGACTTTGCCAACGGTTGTTAAAAAACCTAAAGGCAGTAAATGAATAAATAAATAAATAGATTGTCAATAATACGAATTTGTAATTTGTTTTATACTTTTGTACTACATCGAAGGCTTTGTTGGTATCAATTGGACAAATCATTTTTTTTTAATTTTAAACTACGTATTAGATAGGATTAGGATTAAAAAAGAAACTCAAACCAATGCGGTTGTGTTCATCTATTTGGACAAAGAACAAACTTTGTTCAATCGCATCAAATGTCACTTTTGTAGCATTACATGAGAGTCAAATCTGAAAGTAAATAGATAATATGATATGTACCCTAGATAGAATTTTGATAATTATTTTGTACTTTTATATTTTAAATAATGTAATTAGAAAAAGAACTGAATTGATTTTATTGCATTGTCACACTTAGATAACATAACATAACATAAGCTGGTAGCACAGTCACTACTTTATTAATCTCAAGTTTGAATAACGTCTCGAATTCCTATACGAAAATGTAGTCGGATGCGAACAGAATTCGAGGGTGGGGGGATAAATGAAGTTCCTTAGATAGAAAACCTCTAACTTGCGATAACAGGAATTGACAAGACGATATTCTTCGGGGCTGACGCATCCACAAGTCTAACTGGCTACATATAATAAATAATTACTTTGAAATACCTATTACGCATTTTGGATATATGCTAGAACCCATTCATCGTTGTGCACTCGGACTCTGCTGTTATTAGTCTAGATACCTGTTGGCACCTAGTCCAGGATGCACCACATGGAGGAGGAAAAGTTAGGAATATTGCTATTATTAAAAATGGACTATTTACAAGCATTACTCAAATCTTTAGGATTATTAGCATCCCACAATGCCACAATCAGATAAAATACGTTTTGCATAGGTTTTACTTTCATTTTCCAAAAGATCAACAAGTACGGTTTTGAAATAAAAAAAACTTACATTACGTTAAAATAAATGTTCAAAAATCGTAGTTCACGGTTCATGCTTTTTAAACTAAAAAAATTTAAATTAAAAGACAAGCATAAATAAAATTTACAATGAACAATAATAATAATAATAATAATAATAATAATAATAACTTGATAAGATGTTGCCTAATGTTTAATTATTTTTAATCTACCCGATTAATTTAAAATCTAATTTCGTTCATCGTCTATATTTTCTATCTAATTTCCTTTTAGCCAACGAAACAATAGAAAAATCTAATGAAAATTTAAACATTTTGTCTGATCAAATTCCATCACACATGCAACTTGGTCAAGAATATCAATTTCAAATCTTTTTGCTTAAAATTGAATTTTTTATAACCAATTACACCGATGTGTTTTGTCAATCCAGGTTAGCCAATTAAAACGATTGTTTGTAAAGGACGTGACTGACTGATTTAGAATAAATAACAACTGCTAAAAAGAATGAAACCATTAAGAGTGATTTACTGACTCAATATTTCAAACTAACAGAAAACTATAATTTTCAATTAATTTGTTGTTTCGACTATGACTACTGATAATTGAAAAAGTAATCAAAAGTGTAAAAATTAATTAGGGAAAATTACATTTGTGTTTATTAATAACTATTTTACAGATGAGTGACAGTTTTTGTGAATATATTGATTTTTTGAATTACTTAATTAAAGGGTAGGTACTGTAAGTGTCAGTGCCAAGCGAGAAATACATACAAGTGTATTAAAGACAACATTATAGATTTCATTACTAAATCAATAAACATATAATAATAACAGAAGTGATATTTATGTGTCAAAAACTTTAATCTTTCATTTAGGATTAGACCTTATACAAAACCTGGACTTGAATAATCCGAACATAATGTCTGTTTCAAAAAAAATATGAGTTGATTTTTTACAACTTATCTGATTAAAAGTTTTGATAATTAACTTTATTTTTAACAAGTGTATGCTAGGGTTGCTAACAATCCTTACATATTTAGTAATACTTACAAAGTAGCAGTTTTTATTAATGCCAGTAATCATATTTTTGACCTGGAAAAATATAGATGAGGGATCGAGTGCACGGTGGTATTACTGGATTACCGCTTTCGAAAATCGGTGCATGCATACACTTATAGTACCTAAAAAGAATCTTGAATTATACGTATGCTAAATATAGTCGTCGAGTTAATAACATTAACACTGACAAAAAATCAGGCGGTTTCGTCCATTTTTGCTAACTGCGGCCATCGTCAAAAAATTGCTGCTTCTTAACCAAAAACTTTGTTATTGTCCTATATTTGTCACACTTGTCAAGTCATCGGAGTTGATTTTTCAATGTGCCATATAAATATAGAAAAAAACGTGTTGGGTTGGTAGTGAACTTGACGTGCACTTAAGTGTCTAGACCGAATACACAGCGATATAACTGGAATTTCTCTTTAGAGAATACTTATTTTAAGAGAAAGAACTTTGAAAAAATATTGAGCAGTCTTGTCAAATTTTGCTAACAATAGCAGTGTCACAGGAATGCTATTTATTGGCCAAGTAACTTTGTTACTTCACTACCATTTGTAACGCTTATTAAAAGCGCTAAAATTCTACTTTTTCTTTCTTTACAGCTTTTCCCTCTTTTATGAGGGGTTGCTGTAAAAGTGCCAAAAGTCTACTATTGGTACTAAATGCGCTTTTTTCAGTCCTAAAAGTGCACAATATTTTTATACATTATTATTTACGTGTAACTTGTTTTAATTAGATTTCAGCATCAGATGGATATTGGATTTTCAACAGAATACGTAAAAAGTTGTTCAAATTCAAACAAGATTCATTTGTTCCAAGTCCAAAATGTACGACAATTTAAAAAATTTGCTTTTTTTTCATTTATTTAGTATTTATGTTTTAAAATTATTATTTTTAGGACTTGTGTTTATTAGACTTTGTCAATAGTCATTCAATATGATTTTAGTTTCAATTGTAAAATGACTATTAGAATAGGGTATTCTAATAAACTGCAAATTATGTAATAATCAAAATCTAATATTCAATGATTCACTGATTTCAATTACACAGGTTAAAAAATATGATGTGTTTATTGAAAGCAATCAAATATACCAACAAGCATAAAAATAGATAGGTAATAAAGTAATGAAATATACTTATCAATTTTATGCATTGGAAATACATCCACACTATGGTATTAACATTTTATTATTAAACATTCTTTCTCTCTGTATACTTTTTGAGGCAAGAAAATTTGTAATAATAACAACTATTGTGTAATTATTGTATAACAATAGTTATTACACATCCTTTGCCCAACTATGTTCTGTAGACCGAAAGGATGTGTAATAATAGTTACAAATATTAACAAGTACTAAATTTATTTCTAGATGCCGGGGTGATCTAGCGATACAACGCTCGAATTTGAACCTCGGTAGGCATGAGTTCGAATCCCATCACCGGCACTAAAATGCGGGACCACGTTCGGCTTCGCTAAAATGTCCACTGCTGAAAGATGTTTCTTGTAAAACATTCAAAGTAATAGACATAAAATTAAAAAATTAATTATTTTTACCAAAGAGAAATTTTAAAAATTAGTTGACGGTGAACAGTAAATGTAAAGAAGATCTCTTGCCAAACATGTTGAATACTAAAATTGTAGTTAGCAATAAAAATAGCAAATATAAATCCAATTTTTTACTGATAAAAGGTGAAATAAAGGATGTTAAGCCATTGACAACTGAAAGTTATATTGGAACAGAAGATAACAGCATTGGTTTACACAGTCATTTATTCACTGTGGGTAGTGACATAATCAGTACTTCGATGGCTTGATAAGCGTAACACAAACGTAGAAGAATAATAAAGTTTCTTGATTGGTAAACGGCATCCTTATGGCGTCGCCACCAATCACAAAATTGACAAAGTTGCCTGATCATTTGTCAGGATTATTTCCTTGAGTCCAAGGACTACATGTACCTTAAGATACCTTTGAAGTACCCTAGGTGTGTGTTTGTACCCATCCGCCGTAGCAGAAGCCCAGTTATTCCGCTCTGCATTTAGCAGTTCATACAGTAGTTATTAACATGTCAATCATTTGGAATTTATTTTATTTTATTATTACAAAACCCTTTTGCTTTAAAAATAAACTTGGAGCAATAAGATAACAATTATAGTAAAAAAACAACAACAAAGTTCCATAGTTCAAAAAGACCATGAGACAACAAAATTTTGCCAAACGTTCTGTTTGATTCCCCATAAAAACATTCATTTCAATTAGATTTTCCCATATAGTTTTTAGCCAAGTTTTCTGTCGTTTACTTCAACCTTTCGTTTACTATTTTCAATCGTCCATTCTAAAACCGTTCTTACTAGTCATTATAGTGCGGTAAACATAGAATTTGACCTAGTAAGTATGATGAAAATTAGAATTAAACTGAAAAATCGACTGTTGCAAGTCATTGCTGTTATTTTTGTCTTGTTCAGAGTAAGTTATAAATAATTAGGTAAACGAAACAAACGCTTAATGATGGAAACATAAACAAGACTTTAATAGTGATCTTACATAAAAATGTCTGGAGGTGAAAAAAAGGTAACAAAGTCGAAAAACATTGACACAAGACTGGCGTTGGAGTATAAAAATATTATACAGTTACCAATACTAATTGCATTATTAGATGTATGTGATGTCTGCTCCAGGATGGTCTAGCGGTACCACGTTTAACTTGGACCTGAGTCGACTTGGGGTTCGAATTCTCCCATCAGCACCAAATGCAGGTCTACGTTTGGCTTGGCTAAAATGTTTACTGCTGAAAAATGCGTTTCTCGTCCAACATTCAAAATAGTAAAAATAGCTAAATGAATGGCAAGTAATTTATATAAGAAATTGTAATTTTGGAGACCAGGCTGTCTGGAACGAAAATGTAATCACTGTTATAAACAATCAGTAAACGGCCTTTGACACAAATTGCTTCTTTTAAATGAATGATTTTACATAACACTCAACTCAAACTTGGGTGGGTTTGAATTCCATTATCGGCACTAAATTCGGCTTTTCGTTCGGCTTCGCTAAATTGTCCACTTGTTTAAAAATGTTGGACGTTTTAGCAGATGAATACAAATGGCAATGTTTTGTATTTACCAACTTCAGTTTTTTACAAGAATAACACCGGCGTTTGTCAACTACATTGTCAATTATCCACTTGTGATTGACGTATATGGCAAAATGGAAACAACTGCCAATCCAATCAACATGCCAACCACAATGCAAAAAAGTTTATACAAGTAAGTAATAATAATAATAATTACTATTATTATCACTACTATTGTTATCATTATTATTACTGCAATTATTATTGTTATTATTTCTATTGGTATTATTATTATTATTATTACTATTATTATTCTTGTTATTGCTACTATTATTACTATTCTCCCCCTTCTTCTTCTTCTTTTTCTACTTCTTCTTCTTCTTATTATTATTACTGTTATTATTGTTATTGTTGTTATTATTATTGGTATTACTATTATCATTATTATTGTTATTATCATTATTATTACTATTATTATTATTATTATTGTTATTATTATTACTATTATTATTATTATTATTATTATTATTTGCGTTATTATAATAATAATAATTATTATTGTTATTAATGTTATTAATGTATTACTATAATAATAATAATATAATCATTATTATTGATATTAGTATTAATACTGTAGTCATTATTGTTATTATTCTTATTGGTATTACTATTATTATTATTATTATTGTTATTATTATGCTGACTCTTCTTATTATTGCTATCATTATTATTATTATTAATATCATTATTATTATTATTAGTTGTAGTACTTTTATTATTATTATTATTTGCGTTATTATTATTATTATTGTTATTGCTTTACCGCTTTCCGAAGTACACTTTGTAAAAAGTGGACAATTTAGCAAAACCGGAAGGGGGCTCATGTATAGTAACGGTGATGGCACTCCTAGTCATACTTATCCATGTTCGAATCCAGCACTGTATTACTAGACGAAATTAAAAAATATTCCTTTGTCTCGTTGACGGATCTGAAGTGACCTAATTTTTATTATTGACAAGTAATTGCAATATATATTTCTAACTTGCATTTCAATAGTTCTTTCCGGTTTGGAATTCCGCCTACTTTGCCAAGTTCACATCCCGTACCTCCGATAAAACTCAATCAGGGAATATGTGCTAATAGGCAAGTTTGTTTAATTTATTAGTATTATTATTATTATTATTATTAATAATGCTAAAAAAATAAGTTATATTTAGGAAAATGAGATATTTAAGTAATGCAAGTTAAGGAACAAATGATAATAATAATAATAATAATAATAATAATAATAATAATAATAATAATAATAATAATAATAATAATAATAATAATAATAATAGTAATAATAATAATAAAATAATAATGACGCTAATAATAATGATAATAATGTTAATAATAGTATGCTAATAATAATAATAATAATAATAATAATAATAATAATAATAATAATAATAATGACAATAACAACAATGATCATATTTAGTCAACTGTCGACATGAATTAAGTTTGTTTGTAAAATTAAAAGTAACCTAAGTCAGTAATGATTAGTTAGATCCACGGTTAAATGTATGTGTATAGTTTTTACTGTTGACACTTTTTGATCTAAAGGACCATTTTGTTGTATTTACAAATTAATTAATTTGATAAAGGCAATAATAAACAGAAAAACGGTACAAACTTTACCAATAAATACATAAATGTACAATATTAAAATTTTTAAACAGTTCTGAACTAGTTCATCGCATAGATGTTTTGGCTTGGTTTGAAATTTTAGAACTTGACCGAAATGGAGAGTGAGTACTACTTATAAATTTTCTGTATACAAACATTTAAAAATTTAATTTATTTTAAATGTTAACTTTTTTTGAAAAAGGTGTTTTAAATGTGTCTGTTCTATGTTTGGTTTAGCACTAGAATATATAAATTTTTGTAGTAGTAAATTTAAAATTAGAATTAGTATTTTGTTGTTCAAGCTTTAATGCCTTACTAGAGATATATTCATCATAAAAAAGACATTTTCACCATTAACAAAATTACCAAAAAGGTAATAGTACAAATAATGGGAACAGAATGAAATAGAATGTCATATGATAATGAATATAAATATAGTCAAAACGGTAAAATAAATTCAAAATTACTATACTTTGAATTAGTCATTATAAGGCACAATTGTTACAGAATGCTGTAGGATATCCGAATTAGTTCAAATAAATGTGTGGGTAGAATGATTCCTACTTTAATAGGTTTGTTAGAAGTTAAATTTTGTTTGATTCTGGATTGGTTAATATTTTGGAAAAGTATGGCACATTTAACTTTTATACATGGATTATTGAAGTAACGTTTAGGTGTTAAGTAATACTTTTTATTTTAGTTTATATATATAGCAGTAAAGTTGCCTTTTTGGGTTTAACTAAAAAAGAATGTATGTAGTTTGAATTGCTACAGTTAAAGTAATGTATGAACAACTACACATTTCATTATGTACTCGCTATATATTTCTAAAGTTACACAGCTGTACCCGTAGATCGTTTGGATGAAACGCCATGTCAGGGAGTATTTTTGCTTCATCAGGGTATTCAAAGACGATTGGCAGTAACTTTGGTACACGAACCCTATTCCAACTTGTTCGATTCACGACTTCAAACAAATCCATCAAGTTTGTTTGAGGGAGTCCACGAAGTTGTGGTTGGACGAGTTCGTGATACGCCTGAATGGCTGGATTCAGATGAACATACTCGAATTTTGTCGTTGTCCTTGTTGCCTGTCAAAAAGACGCATGATCCTAGTGATAGAAGGTATTCACGTTTACTATGAACTATGAATGGTGTTAAAACTTATACATTCGATTTTATACTACTTAATTTATTCTTTGAGTAGTATATAAAAATTTATAAAAATATTATTGTTATTTTACTTTTTGAAAGGATGTACTTTTATTTTGAAGTGGCTTGGGATTCGTCACTACACTGTTCCACATTGCTCAATCGAATTACGCCTTACGGTCAACGCGTCTACATAACTATGTCTTCTTACGTTCAAGTTGAAGGATGTAAACAATCGGTTTGTATTACCAAAGATTTGGCTCTAATTATGTATCCACGAGAAAATAAATATAATGTTCCACGGTAGGAGGAATTGTAAATTTAAGTGTTTATATATAACCAATTTTTTAAAATTAGAGTTTATAAATTGTTTAATAAAATAATGATTATACACATGAAGAGTAGATAATATTGATCTATAGTCTACTTTATTACAACTCCAACTAGAGAGGATAAAAAATGAGCTGATCAAACCGGTCACAAGCCTGGATAAAGGAGGAGACTTCAAGACAGAAAGTGTATCCGTCAGTAAAAAAATAACGTTAAAATTGTTTAATAGTCATAATAATGCAAAATTGAACAAAGAAAACTGCCTAGAAATAGAAGAAGGAAAAGATTTACAATAAGAATAAGTTCGCTTTATCATCCTACAATAATATAGTTTTATTACAGTTAGTGTTTAACATGATTTAGAATAAACCTTTTTCCGCAATTCGACATTTAGAAAATACAAACGGGGGCTTGCATTTATTGCCGGTGGTAAAGATCATCGAATCAAAAGCTGTAGCACTAAAATGACCTAAATAAGGAACCCTTCTTTTTTCTACTGCTTTTAACAAGAAAATAAGTGGATTAATTTTTTGGTTATATTTATAATCGCAGTAAATTTTAAAGAATTACCAGATTGGTCTAGCGGTACAGTACTCAATTTGGACTTGAGTGGTTATGGGTTTTGATCCTCACACCAGTGCAAATGCGCTGAAAGGCATCTTTCCCACAAGACATTCAAAGTAGCCAAAAAAAAATTAATACATTTTATATGTAAATAAAACCTCACGTAATACGTAATAAATAATACAGTTTCTTGGCTTATAGACAGCATCCTTGTCACATAGATTGACAAAATCGCCTAATTTTTTGGCAGGATTATCTCTTTTAGCCCAAAGGCTATATATGGTATGCGCGTACCTTTTAGATACTCTGAGCACATGTTTACACTTATGAACCAAAACAAAATTCCGATTACGCCACTTTACACCTAATTTATGACCCACCCTGAAAAAAATTTATCGCCATTAATAAAAATTGAGAATTTATAAATATTAATCAAATTCATAGGTTTATTCAATTTACTCGTAGTTAAGTGAAAGTTTATGTCCAGTGTTAGCAATAAGATTTAAATCGATTATATATATATATTCTTCTTTAATTGACAAAATTAATTGCATAATACTAAATCAAATACCAGAAAATTATGAAAAACAATAAAGACTACTTAATATTGGAAAACTATATACCCTTTATTATCTATTTTTCCACATGTGCACATTTGTTATAACATAATTTATTTTTAAAGCAAATAATTTGTATGTTTTTTAACGTTTTAAAAATATGCAAATCATTTTTTGGTCTAAATTAGAATTTGATAACAATCTTGGTAAAAAATATTTGGTTTTATTTAATTTTGTTTTTAATACTGATAAAGTAATTTTTGAATAATGTTTTAGTAGAATGTGAATGTGTGTAATATAATTAGGTAGTATTACAAAAGCTAATCAATTATGATTTTAAGATGAACCTGCTCACCATCTATATATATATATATCCGTTAAAATGGTTTTTTAATATTATTAAAGTAGGGGAAACTTAGTGATGTTATTAATTCAACAATGTTTTACATTATTTATTATCATTATTAGTGTTACCACTTCGTTTTATGTCATTTTGTTGCCCAATTATTTGTTTGTAGTATGGGTCATTCCATACGAAAAAATATTGGAAACATTTATTGTTTTGAATGCTTATCATTTTTTTTACATTGTCTCAGTTTATTTATTACTGTTTATATTATTTTTATTATTATTAATAGTAGTAATAGTAATACTAGTATTATTACTATTTTCATTATTATTAATAGTAGTAGTAGTAGTAGTAGCAGTATTGTTATTATCAATATTATTATTTGTTATTCAATTTTTACATTTGCACCACATTTTTAAAGATTCAATTTTACCCCCAATTCCACTCGTATTCTGCTTAGATCTTTGCGTGTATTGTGGACCACGTTGTGTCGTACGAGTGAACACAGCCGCGTAACTGCCATTTATGATTTGCAAATTGGACAGCTCACGATTTGCAAAAGTAAGTGTTTCTGTATTTACAGTTTGATTCAATTTGCGTTTATCATATACAAGTGCTTAGACGTCAGGTTTATTTGCATTTTTATTTGGTTGATGATGTAATTGTTATTTCCATATTGTTTACTACATATTAAACGAATGACTATAATTTATTTATTTTGAATGTTGTACGGAAAACATGTTTCGGCAGTAGACATTTTAGTAAAGTTGAACGTAGACCTGAATTTGGTGCCAGTGGCATCATTGTGACGGCGCGACAGTTTGCAAGAATTAACGAGGCTTCTTGGTTTTTGTTAGGGTTATCTCCATTAACCCAAAGGCTACATACACTATACATATACCTTACAATATACCTGTTAAGTATCCTGAGTGTATGCTTGCACGTATTCGGTATAATGGAATTCCAGTTATACCGTTGTACAATTGATTCCTGCCGGTATTAGTCTAGATGCATATAGGGCTGAAATGGGAGCTGTCAAAATTAATACATTGAAATTTATTGACTTTCCTTACATCACTTAAGCATATTAGGCACGTCGACATTGCACTAAAATAAGCATTAAACATCACATTAGCAATACCAATACTCAAAACACTAAAAATATTTCTTTTTTACAAATAGCATTATCAAATCTTCGCTTAGACCAAAAACCCAAAATTTACACATTTCGACAACATGAAAAAACTATTACGTTATTTGCTTAAAAATAAATTATATTATGAAATATGTATATATATACAAAGCAGACATCACCAATTGCCCAAAATTAATAATTCAGGGGATAGTCATGCTTTTTGATAACTTCCTTTAGCGGTTTTGGATAAGAATCGACCAAATTATTGATAAAATCTTGTAGAATTTAATTTTTCAAAACATAATCGATTTTTTCTTGGAGCGTGCCTTGATTTTCTCTTCGATTAATCTCTCGTTTAAGATAACTAAAAAAGTTTTTAATTACATTGAGGTCCGGGCTATATGGAGGCAATTGAACAAAGCTCAGCTTTTTGCTATTTAAAGAATCCTTGGTCTAAACAATAAAAAAATGCGTTAATTTTTAGATTATGATAAAAACCAAGGTACCTTTTTCGATGTATGCACCGGAGCATTATCTTGAACAACCACCAAATGCCCTGAAGCCTTTTGTTGTAGTTTAGACTTGAAAAATTCTTTGAAAATAGTTACAAATTCTGAGCTGTTTAGATGGCTACCTGTTTCGCTCTATTTTGGTAGTTGCCGGTACTTAATTCCAAAATATTCATGAAGACATGATGGATGTACAACCTTTTTAACAATGTAATTGTTGTCTTGAGGAAAATCGGGACCACAGATGACCGTGGACTGCACTGTCCATGGTTCATATTTCAAAGCACATCCGTATGTAAAAAAAACCAATCTCCAAAAACATAATGAACGGTTTTTATATGTTTTGGCACATTCCACGCGTTTTCTTTTATGTTCTGCAGTTAAAGGAACCTTTTTTAGCGTTTTCCTTAACTGCAGATTGGCCGATTTTATCCGATTACGGATAAGTAAATTTGAAAAATTGGGCAATTTTTCTTTTTGTATTTGTTGGATAGGTTTTATTCTGTTTCTTTTTAGTTTGGTGATAATAAAAGTATCATCTCGTTTACTCGTTGATGGTGCAGATCCTGTTCCTGCTGTTTATGGACGTTTATATTCCTTTAACACACAGTATACAGTTCTTGTACTTATATAAAATAAATCCGCTATTGTTCAACAGTCAAACCCATATTATCACTTTTTATGATTTGTTCGTAATTTACAACACATATATATATCACACTATATAAATGTTCAAAATTGTTGCCAAGGTCAAAAGTTCAAATGAAAATGTTGGATAGGTTAATAAAACAAAAATGAGAGGTCAAGTAATTAATATTCTTTGATCTTTTCACACCATAATTAATGTTAAATTTTCTATACATACAAAATTTGAAAACTGATTAATTATTTTTATATATAGTGTATGCAGTGACGTGTGTGGGTTATGTAAACACTTATAAAATTATATAAAAAAAAATTTGTGTTGCGTAATCGTTTTATGTTATTAACTTAATATGTATAAAATTTTTAAGTGTAACTATTACCATTTACCCATTTGAATGCTATTTATCTAAAAATTCCAAGATATTTAGGAATTTATAATTATAAAAAAGTTAAAAAACAATTGATAGTCCATATTATTTTAGTATAATTACTTTGTTGAAAAAAATGTAGCTTTCAATTTAAAACAGTAAAAATTGAAAACTAAGAGTTCACTGACAAGTACCATTTTGGACCCTGTAGTACAGAATGCACTTTTTAGAGGATGAACAATCAGGAATATTACCATTATTGAAAATTGAAACTTTATAAGTATTACTCAAATCCTCAGAATGATTAACATCCCATTTCTTAAGCATTTTTCTATTTACATAGACAAGTACTCGCAGGTCACACTGATAGAGCATCATACTACTGATTGTTGCCGATGTAGACGTTAGTTTGCCGTGGTGGACTAGCCGTACCGTGTTCGACTTCCATCTGGTAGACATGGAGTTCGAATCCTACAATTGCTCTAAATGCGGGCCCACGCTCGGGTTTGCCAAAATGTCCACTACTGAAAGATGCGTTTCTCGTAAAACATTCAAAGCGGTAAAAATAAATTTAAATGCTATTGTGAACACAATTTAATTGAGAATTATTATTTAGTAAATCTGACAGCTGCAATATATTAGTTTCAAAAATTCAATAATAAATATATTTAATTTTACCCAATTAGAATAGTTGATAGGGCGCTAAATTCAAAACTGAATGTTATTTCTAGTGCCGACACTAAAATACAAGTCCTGAATATCTACTTACGATAAATGGGTACAACAGTGAAGCAATAAAAATCAAATCAGCAAAGCATGGTATATTTATACTTTTGAGGATTTGAGAAAAGTTTTTATTTCAATGTAGTTGTAAAAATACTTGTACTATTATGCCGTGTAATTTTAATGAAAGCGTTAAGTCTCGACTACAGATAGTGACATAAGTGAATCCAATGTTGACCTACTATGATATTGAAATATATGTAGCACTTGTTACCTATTTAAACATATCTAACGTTTGTTAATAAGTACCTTAGATAATACTTTACTATATATATATATATATATATTTAATATTATTCTCAAAAAATTCTCAATATAATACACAATATCATTCGTTTTAGCAATAAAGCACAATACCACCATTATGAAAACTTAAAAGCAAACACAGATAATTGGTTTTAAAAAATAGTTTTATCTACTAAAATACATAAATATACAAAATAAAGGTAACAAACTTAATAATGTCAGTAATTTAAGGAATATCCACGCTTTTGTTCAACCTCTGTCAGCCGCTTTGGGTAGGAATCTATGAACGTACCAATATAGTTCTTCAAAATACAATTTTTTACATGATTAATTTTGGCTTCCAATGATACATCAGTTTCCATGCGGTTTACCTCACGTTTTAAAATACTAAAAAGTTTTCAATTACATTGAGGACTGTATGGAGGAAGTTGAATAAAAGTAAGTTTTTGGCTTTCCAAAGCTGCTGTGGTCTAAATAAGGAAAACATATATAGTAAATTGTAAGTCATATTAAAATACACATTACCACTTTTGAAATATGCACAGGAGCATTGTCTTGAATAATTGTTAAGTGTCCTGTAGCATTTCTGGACAGCTCGCTATGAAATAATCGTTTAAATATTTGCACAATATAGTCCTTCAAAATACAATTTTTTACAACGAGCAGATAAATAGGAGCTAGTATACATTTACACAGTAGAAATATCTTGAGGCAAATGTGTACACTAGACATATTAATCAAATCAAAGCAATTCATTCTGACAAAAAACATTGACAAGATTATAATATATGTCTTGTGGATTTGCTAAAATATTTAATAATTTTGCTACACTTATATAAAAAATACGGAATTCTCTTTTTTGAGTTCCGGGGTGGTCTAGCGGTACAGTGCTCGATTTGGATCTCGGTGAGCATCGGGGTTCGAATCCCACTACCGGCCCACTAAAATGCGGGGCCCACGCTCGGGTTTGCCAAAATATCCACTGCTGAAAGATGTTTATCGTAAAATATTCAAAGTAATAAACATAAAATAGATAAATAAATAAACAATAGGAAATTAATCCAGAATATTAACAAACAAAATTGAACTTTTAACAAACCTATCAAAGTAGGAATTATTTCACCAACGCATTTATTTGAACTAATTTGGACATCCTACAGCTTAATGTAATAACTGTGACTCATCCAAAGCATAGTAATTTTGAAATTTCTTAAAAATCACATGTTTACTGTATTGACTATATTTATATTCATTAACATATAACACTTTATTTTATTTTGTTCCCATTATTTGTACTACCCCTTTTTAAATTTTTGTTGTTACTTTTTCATATTGATGGTAAAAATGTATTTTACGCTGAATGTATCTCTTGTGAAATATTAAAATTTAGTAATAATAATAATAATAATAATAATAATAATAATAATAATAATAATATAAATTTAAACGTATTATCGACCAGCTTGCTTTTTTAGTTCGACTACATTAATCTTGTTTATGATGAAAGATTTATTTTTACACAACTACAACCAATATCACCGTGATATTTATATTACTGTCTTAGTAATTACTTTATCAGTCTGCTTATAAGGTCTTGGAATGCTAATGATCCTGAGGATTTGAGTAATGCTTACAATTTCCAATAATGATTGCATTCCTGATTGTTCGTTCTTTACGTGGTTCATCCTGGACTTGGTGCCCATGTGCATATACACTATTAACGACAGGGACTGCGGTATAATTGGGTTTTCACCAGAGCGGGTGGGTAAGATCATACATTTGTGATACCTACAAGGTATTTTAAGGTATACATATACCATATGTAGCCGTTCGGCTAAGAGAGATAACCCTGACAAAATATCAAGCGGTTTCGTCAATCTTTGCGAAGAAACACTTTTATTTTTCTACGTATGTTACACTTAAAATAAATCGTATGCTGTATATAAACCAAAATGAATAATAAGGTTTTCAATATAATAAAAATGGAACTTGTAGCTATTCCAAAACACTTTTTATAGCAATAACATTTTTTAAATTATTTGTTTTATTCATCTAGTTGTTACTGTTTGAATGTCTTACTGTAAACTTATTTTTCAGTAGGTACACAGTAGGTATACCTTTAGCAAAGCCAAACAAGGCCCCTCATATAGTGCCAACCTCAAGTTCGAATTCGGAGTTTTGTACAAACCCAATTAGTGTTCGACTTAAACTTGGAAGGGCTTCAGTAAAATATCCGCTGCTAAAAAATGCGTTTCCAGTAAAAAAAATTAAAAATAGTAAAAATAAAAAACTTATTATTTGCCCAACATTAAAACGATTAAAATAATATTTTCCGCTTTACACTGCATTTATCAGTTTACTTGCAGTTACGGTGACAAGTATATTGGTCGGGCAATGCGTTGCTTAGATAATCGGATTTAAAAACACATTCCGAATTAAATCACTAGGATGTCAAACGGAAGTAAACACTAATGTACTTCCTTTATATTACGTTATTTAACGCAAACCACACGTTAAATTGTCTTCAAAAAGTGCATTAATTACTTGTCAAGCTTGAAATATGTTTCACACATTGAAACCTAGTTTGTGTGTACAAAAACAATTTGCCACTATTTATTAATGGGTTTTTAAGGGATTATGTTTATTTTAGAATTGTCACACTCTATTGAACTTAGCTTGGTTACAATGTTTGTGTTTGTGTGAATTGCATTAACTTAAAGATCAACTATAACCACCCCTTTTTGTATATATATATATATATATATATATATATATATATATATATATTTTTAACCGATAAGTTCACTCTTCTTATAAAGGGAACCCAATACTTTATAATTGTTTAATAATATTAAACAATCAACTTGTTGTACCAATTAGATGAACACAATCAAAAACGATGGCCAATGGATACCAGTTTGACTTATGTTCGGGGCGAAGAAAACATCAAAGGCTGGCGACCAAGAGGCGATTCACTTATTCTCGAACATCAATGGATGTTGGATCGATTTGACCATGTGGTATCGGTATGTAATTATCATTATTATTATTCTTGTTGTTGTTATTATTATTACAAAACCCTTTTGCTTTAAAAAATAAGCATGGGACAATAAGATAACAGTTAGAGCAAGAAAAAATAACAACAAAGTCCCATAATTCAAAATCAACATAAGACAACAAAATTTTTCCATGTATTTGAGCATTTTGCCAAACGCTTTATTTGGTCTTCTATGAAACATTCCACGTTTTCTGTGGTCTACTCCAACCTTTCTTTTACCATTTTCAATTGTCTATTCCAAAACCGTTCTTTCTGGTCTTTCGGGTGGTAAACATAGAATTTGACCAAGTAATTTTCATTATTTAATTGTAATGATGTCATGTAGTGAACAAAAGTTAGTTCTTCTCACAATTTTATGTGATTGTACCAGGTAATCTTTAAAATGCTTCTAAAAACATCTACCATATTCTTAATCTTGTCTGTTCGCTTCCAGGTTTCATTTCCATATATTGTTGTAGGAATGATTATCAATGCGCATAAACAAAGTTTTGTTTTCTAACGGATGGAAGAAAACGATCATATTGATTTAAATAAAAAATCTAATTGAATAAAAATCCGTACATTAATATTGGTAGTGTGCCACAATGATAAGACATTATGGTGTGCAAATTAGAATACTAGAAACGTACGAATTAATTTAGCTTAAAAATGAATTAATAATGAGTTGTATTGTGCAAAAATTACATAAATTAAAAAAAAATAATTTTTATATACAAAATTAGAATAATTACATTAGAAATTAGTCATTTTTAAAAATAATAATAATACTTTAGTTTAACCGAGTTAAATATTTTATATTAAGGCCAGACATTTCTAATGCTTACAAATTTTAATCGTTTTTTTTGTTTCATTTTGGTATTTTTTGCTAATTCCTTAGTGGTTTAATATATTGTATAAAAAAGTAATAATCCTAAAATACAAATAATTCCGAAAAAAATTCAGAATTTGTGATATTCTTGACTATTCTTTCTCCATGTAGTGCGTCATAGACTAAGTACACCTAAATCACGACAACACAATGACCGATTATACAGCGGTATAACTTTGCACATACCCAGAGTGCACATACATTGTGTAACTGTAGGGATATGCAATTCTAACAACAAATCAAGCAGTTTTGTTAGTCTTTGCAAACAGTGGCGCCGTTACAAAAATGCTGTTCAGTAGCCAAAAAACATTGTTATACTTTCATATTATTTATTTATTTATTATTTTTACTTTTTTAAATGTTTTATGGAAGGGCTTTTTTGAGTAGTAGACATTTTAGCACAACCGAACGTAGACCGGTAGTAAGAATTGAACCTCAGGTCCGATTCTAGCTCTGTACCGTTGAACAATTTCGGCTTATAAAACCAGCAAAGTCAATTGTTTAATAAACTGTGCAACTATAGCGAAATAATGAAAAGGTGGTTACGTCGCCAACTACAAAAAATAAATGTGCCGTAGTGGTCTAGCGGTACAGCGCTTGACTCGAATTTGAATAAACATCGGTTCAATCCTCACTACTGGTACTAAATGTGGGCCCACGTTCGGCTTCGCTAAAATGTCCAGTTGATGAAACCATGTTTCACGTAAAACACTGCAAGTAGTCAAAGACGATCCACTTGTTAAAACGTGTTTTGATGTGAAAGATTTAATTATTATTATTATCGATTATCGATAAAGTTACTTTTTTTATATTTTCACGTTTTTGGAACATGATCGAGACCAAATGACAAACTCTCTCTACGTGCTGACGCGCTTGACTGGAATCTAAAATGCACTAAATGCCGGTTCACGGTTTATTTATTATTTTTACTATTTTAAATGTTTTAAGGGAAACATTTCTAGGAGTGGACATTTTAGCAAAGCACAAAATGAGGTTTGAACCTGTGCCTTCTCAGGTCCGATTCTAGCTCTGTACCGTTGGATAATTCCGGCTTATAAAACCATCACAGTAATTGTTTAATAAACTGTGCAACCATAGCGAAATAATGAAAAGGTGGCTACGTCGCCAACTACAATAAATGAATGTGCCGTAGTGGTCTACCGGTACAGTACTCGACTCGAATTTGAATGAACATCGGTTCAATCCTCACTATCGGTACTAAATGTGTTGTAGTAAAATGTAAAATGTTTAAAAACAAAAGTATTTTTAAGAGTAGTGAGTTTCAATGTTACAACTATTTTCTAATAAAAAGTTAAAATCCGATAAAACTGATTCGTTGTAAGTAATTCGAAGAAAATAGGGAGATATAGAAAAATTTTCAAATTTACAAACAAATGAAAACAATATTATTTTGAAATGTTTTTTTTTCGCTATAGGTACAAAAAACGCGTCAGTGGCTTGAAATAAATGATGCTTTGTAAGTTAATTTGAACAATTTTATTGACATTATAAAAATTTTACAATGCAATTTTATAAGACTATGTTTATAGCATTTTTACAATACATAATAACCTGTCCAATATGCCTTGATTGATATGGTAAAAGTCCTGGTCGAAGGAATTACTCACTTGCCTGTTAGCGGCAGTATCATGTCGTATTTAAGAAACGTGGGCAATTAGAAATGATTTGATTCACTATAAATAATAAATTCACAGAGTCAATTTTAATCATCCGTACTTCTGTATCTAAGGCCTGACGCCAGATAGGGCGTTAGTTAAAGTTTGTATCTGAGACTTGAATGATATGCGCTGTTGATAATTCCTAACGATAATGAAATAGCTCATGCTCCTAGTTGACTAAAACCAGATAGGTTTATCATTGAGTGAATCTTACCATTCTAATATATCACCCTTGGAAACCCAATAATAATAATAATAATAATAATAATAATAATAATAATAATAATAATAATAATAATAATAATAATAATAATAATAATAATAATAATAATAATAATACTTATTGTTATTGCATATAAAAATTAATTTAAAAAAATATTTAAAACGTTTTTAAATAAAAAAGATGTTAATTAATTTAAGTACTTGTGTTTTATTTCAAGTGTCAATCACTGCAATATAGCAAATGCATAAATTTTGTTTCGTGTAAAAAACTGTTTTTCATATTTTTTTAAATCAGACATGTTTGCAATCATCAATCATAAATGTTGTGCAATTAATTATTTTTTCTAATTGATAATTTTAAACAAATGTAAATATTGAAGGAGTTATTTATTGATTTATTAAAAAAATAATAATTAAAAAAGTCTTTTGCATTGAAACATATAATCAATCCATCAAATGAGATGTATGCGACAGAATTTCAATTCAGACATTATACAATAATGATAATATGTATAATATAATAATGATAATAATATTATATTATATATTTTGTTTAAAAAATGCATTAACAAGAAGTATCAGTTTTTTCTGTGATTTGTTACATTTTTGTCGCTTAGTTCAATTTATTATATGAAAACATATTTGTTGTAAAATAATCCTTAATCGATTTGGTTTTGTATAAAATTATAACAAAAAGCTGTCATGTCTCAAAATCAGATTGACATTGTGAAGTTGTTGAAAACGAAAATACATTTCGTTATTTTGCTAGTTGATTAGGCGTCTCCAGAAACAGTAACTTCAATTTTTTAATTCAAGCATTGCTTAGTGTCTAAAGTCAAACAAAGTGGCAGTATTGTAGCGTTTATAAAAAGAACTAAGTTGAATGTTACTTACACAAGTGTACCGAAAATGATCAACGGTAACAACACTAGTAATAACAGTAAATAATGCTAAAACAACTGATGAATAAAAAATAACAGTTTGTCAAAAAAGCATGTTGTTCCATATTGCGCGTAATAAAATTATCCGTAACATCTAAATCCATTTATCTGCCATAGGTTTACTTTTATCTGATTCTTCACGTACTTCGCTAACATAGCGGTGTTGTCTCATTTAAATCCAAAAAGAAGGCTTGAATTGTGTTGAAAAATCAAATTGAACAAAATTGTACTAATAATATAATTAATTTCTATCCAAGCCGTTTAAAAGAGGTTATAAAAAGTCATGGCTATTCTTTCAACTACTAAATTTATAAAATCGGTGATGTCTATTATCTACATATGTTTATTGTTTTATATTATAATTTATTTTTAAGCAAATAATCTAGTAGTATTTTTTATCTTGTTAAAATGTGTAAATTCGGGGTTTTTCATCTAAGCAAGAATATGGTAGTGCTTTTTGCTAAAAAACATATATTTTTATTGTTTTCATTATTGGTATTGCTAAAGTGATGTTTAAGAGTTATTTTAGTCAAATGTTGATGCGCCTAATATGTGTAAGTGATCTAAGAAAAGTCAATCAATTTCAATGTAACAATTTTGACACTGTCCATTTTGGCCCTTGTAAGTGGTTAATATTTCAACAAAAAATAATAATTGCTGTTGGTACACTATTGTGTAGACTGTAAATACACATTTGAAACTCAACATTTGAAAGTTATTCGTAGTATTGTTTTTGCTTAAAATTTACGAATGTGTTGTGAGAAATGTTACTCATTTATCTTGTCTATACAGTGGCGTTTCAACAAAAAATTAATGTTTATAAACTGCTAACATTAAATTAGATAATATTTATAAATATGGATTATATAAATTGTATAATTAATATATGCGTACGTTTTAGTTTTTTCCAAGTGGGACCAAACACAGAATTAAAAAAGAAACAAATTTTTTAAAATTATATTTTAGTTAATAGTAGATTATGAATAAATAGAATTATAATTTTATTAATGCATGTTACTTACCATAAAAATATATAAATATCCACTTATTCGTAATTAAAACTTGAGTAAAGTCAATTATTAAGCAACACGATTGTTTGATATGATTAAATTTTCGGCAATTGTGTGCTACTAAAGGATTGAAATTCTATTCGTTTTCGTTTCATTGTTGGGAGTGTCCAACTTAGACAAAATAAAAAATAAAGCTGTTAGAAAAAAGCTGAAAGTCATCCAAGCTCATAAAAAAATGTGAGCCGAAAGGTCAAGGTAGTATGGCCATATTCTGCGTGAAAAAAACGACGTTTTAAGACGAATAATGGCATTGAAAGTGGAAGGTAAAAAAAACCGTGGTCGATCGAAGAGAAAATGGTTGGATTGTGTGGAAGCCGATATGAAAAGAAAGGGACTAACCAAAAATTGATGCCACAACCAGAACTAAATGGAGAATGCTGACCCCTCATAAAAGAGAGCAAATAGTAAAGAAACAAAAAAATTTGTTTTACCAAGACCAGATTGTTAATTTTGCGCTCAAACCTCCCATTTTTTTATCCGGACTAGAAACTAGTTGCAGTAGAATAAATATTAATTATTAAAGTAAATATAACATGTATAAAAATATATATAATATTAAATGTGTGTTGTGACCATTTTGCTCATATGTTTCTATATAGTCTAAATAGATTCATTCTTAAATTGAATTTATTTATAAATGTTTTGTTTTATTATATACTGCTAAAAAAACTACATCAATGTGAATATTATTATGTAACAAAAATTAAACAAACAGCTGTTTTTATTTTAACACAAATTATGTTTAAATTTGAATTTCAAAAAAAAACACAAAATAAATTTGGTTAAGATTGAAATTAATATTGAAAAAACATACATCATAAAACAATTTTGATTTTTTCATAAGTACATTCCATCCCTAAATTGGAAACATTTTTGTACATAGTCGTGGTGGTCTGGCGGCACAGCGCTCGACTCAAACCTGGGTGGGTATAAGTTCGATACCTACTACTCGTATCAAATGCAGGTCCACATTCGACTTTGTTAAAGTGTTTACTGTTAAAAGACGTGTTTCCCATAAAACATTTAAAGTTGTAAAAACATCGACAATTTAAAATATTTAATTTTAGTTGCCCTATTGATGACGACTGTTTCATATTGAATGTTGAAGGCAAACCATTTTTTGTTAAATGTAGATATTTTTCTAATCGCATATAATATAGATTATATACAGTTTGTTATATACACTGTTAATTAATACAAATAAGTTATCACTTGAATGGACATTTTAAAACGTTGTTTTTTAATTTTTATTTGTTTTTACTACTTTTCAATATTTTAACGGGAAGCGCATTTTTCAACGGTGGACATTTTAGTAAAGCCGAACATGAGCCCGCATTAAGTGTTAGTGACGCAATTTGAACCCATGTCTACCAGGTTCCAGTTAAGCACTGTATCGCTAGACCATTTCAGAATGCGAGGAAGTACCGTAAATGTTTCCCACTGACAAAAATTGCGAGCTCGAGCAAACTCGATTGAGGATCGTCGCTTGCTTCTACTTGCCGAAATGCAGTGGCAAGCCTTTATCCGGGATCAGAGCACTCGTGATCACTCGGAATCCGGCGCCATGAAAAAATTCGATTTCTAAAAATTGATAGTAACAAATAAATAATAGGAACAAATAAATTGATAATAACAAATAATTTGTAACGCTGCATTAACAGCAAAAAACTGAAAAAATATACAACTAAATCTTGTATCATTGTTGCAGGCATGTTTTAAAAATAAAAAAAAACAGTTTATATATTTTTTAAATTATTTATAAAGCGTTGTATATATATTAACATTGATGTTGTAGGAATACAAGTAATTTGTCAAATGGCAAAATAAAACCGGACCTAAATGACAAAGTACTAACCAAGAAATGTTTAAAATACTTGACGTCAACAGTTCCTACAGTTTGCAAGCATTTGGCAAATCAGTTTGGAATTTCGGTAAGTTGAATTTTGGATGTACAAGTGTGATAACTGCAGACGCGTAATTATAGCGCAATAGCACCCTACTAGGTTCCAACTTTGATCAAAAAGGGCCCAAAATTATAAAAACGACACCATTTTATTGAACTACGACAAAGAAGTAAACTCGCAGCACGATAGCTTTTCAATGTTCTAAATGCACAAATTTTAAAGCCAAACGTTTAATGTACAATTATTGTAGGTACACGGTTTGGTATCAAAATTAATACAGTATTATTGATTAGCCTTTCTAACATTGTCTAATTATATTGAGCACATTTACATTTTACCAAACAATACTTTAGCATAATAAATAAATTAATTGAATAAAAACTCATATTTTCTACCAATAGTATTAAACAATTCTAATTTAGAAGAAAAACTAGAATTTAGACAATTTTTTAAATTAAGGAAAACAACCAAATAGCATACTTAATATAAGTTATACTATAAAAATAAATATTAAAAGCTATACATTTTTGATATTAATAATAATAGTGGTTATTGCTTTCTACAATTACCTCTAAGCGTTCAAAATGGGGGTTCATCTGTTTTTTCACTTACAGTTACAAAATTAAATTTTACATTACATCATCAACGTTCTTAATTAAAAACGTCTTTTTAAGTCATTTGCATTATATTATATTTTATTTATTTCTACTTATTTTTATTGCCTTAAATGTTTTACGGGAAACATGCTTTTTAGCAGTAGACATTTTAGCAAAGCATTTGTGCCGGCGGTGGGATTCGAACTCACGCCCACTAGGCTCAAGTCAACCGATCTACCGCTAAGCCACCCCGGCTACAATTATATTAAGGCTTGTATTGCATGCACGCAGTTAAGGAAGTAAATATTTCGCTACTTAAAAATGTGTGTGCTTTATATAAATACCAATATATTTATTTATCGCTCAAATTATGCAATCTTTTTAAACATTTAGACCAGAGTATTGTTTTTTTAATGTTGTGTTGTAACGTGAAATTACCCAATATATTTTAAGTGTTGCCAATTTTAGTGCTATTACTAATTACACAATATTTTTTTATAAATTTTTGCATTAAATTTTATAATATTTTTTGCAAAACAAATAGTTTTAAAATATTTAGTAAAAATATAAACTATAAAAATATTTACATTGGAGTTCAATATTGATACACCACGCATCACACTTTTGTAAATATGTAAACTTTATCTTCCATAACATGTTAAACAATTTTAATACATTACAGAACATTTTAAACATTATTATTATATTTCATAACAGTTAAATTTTTATAAACGCCGTTACCAACTTTGAATTATCTAATGTTTTCTAATTATACAAATTATATATTTAAAATTAATTTTATTATAATAATAATAAAACAATTATTTCGTTTACTAGTTGATAGTTTACATAGAATCGTAATTGTTTTAAATTTATTTTACTTTTAAAAATACATAGCTAAAAACCGTCTATTGGTTAGTTTGTTACATTTTGATATTTTGTCATTTTCCTTAATAAATCGGCAACTATAAAAACATTTAAAACTTTTAACTTTAAGTTGGCAAGATTTTGCAATACAATAATTAAAACAAATTACAAATTTTCAAGTACAAACCGTTCTTGTTTAATGTTTTTTACGCAATAAATTTTTTGAAATGTTATATATAATAACATGGTAAATGCTAGGAATTATTTGGGAACATCTAATTAAAGTGAATGTTTCATGAGTGTTCAAACAAAAATGTTGGCAAGATGGAAGCGTTATTATTATTATTATTTTAAATTATGGGCTTTGTTTTTCTTGCTGTTACTGTTATTTTGTTGCCCTTTGTTTATTGTCAAGTCCTTTTTGTAAAAATAATCGTAATACATATACAGGGTGACCCAAAAATCACTATCTATTTCGAAAACTAATTGGATTTATGAGAAAATGTCTACATATTTTATTTATTTATTAATAAGGTCTGTAATATCATTGACGACATACTTGTAGGTATTTTTCGCTTGACACTCCGATTTGCATCACTGTTTATTTATGTTTTATTTGTTAAACCCATTTGAGGAAAATGAGTACGAAAGAACGAGTAATCATAGCAACACCGGTTATTTGTAACACATACTTTGTATAAAAACATTTGAATAAAAACATATTAAAAATAGATTATTTTATTATAAATTAATGTTATCTGGCATATACTACTATAAATGTTGTATGGGAAACATCTTTCAGTAGTGGACATTTTAGCAAAGCCAAAAGTGGGCCCACATTTCGTGCCAGTTGGAATTTGAACCCATGTCCACTAGGCGCAAGTCGAGCGCTGAACCGCTAGACCACCCCGGCAATTTGAAACGCCACTCACAATTGGTCGACAGTCTTGTTTGCCATTCCGACCACTTTATATCTACACCCATGTTTTAATTAAAAACATTATTATTTTGGTTTGAAGTTATAGTTTATTACTAATTTTATTTAGTTCTTTATAATTTTTATAAAAAATTTTTTTTTATAATTGATGTTTATTTTTTCTTTGAATATTATTTATTCGATGACCTCAAAAATGAAAAATATTTCCGTTTTGTAATCAATTAATTAATTAATTAATTAATCATGACTAATAAAAGTGTAAGTTATTGCAAAATAATTACTTTACTAAAACATTATTACAATTAATTTAAACAAAATAAAGCGTTTGCAAATTATTGACAGCTGAACTTACCCCAACTGCATTTAGAATAATAATAATAATAATAATAATAATAATAATAATGACGTGTTCTTTAAGTTAAACATAGCAAGCTGTTATCAGACTGATTTATTTACTTAGATTATCTTGTCATTAATATTAATATATCTTCTCACCGCTATAGGCTTTTAAAGAAATTATTTATTATTATTAATATTAGAATTAGTATTACTATTAGTATTATTATTACAAAACCGTTTTGCTTTAAAATAAGTATGGGGCAACACGATAACAGTAACAGCAAAAACAACAACACAATACCATAATTGAAAAGGAACATAAGGGGTAACCAAATAATTCCACATGTGTTCAAACATTTCGACAAAATGTTTGTTTGAACCCAATAGGATATTCATTTCATTTAGATCTTGCCGAATTGTTCTTAACCAAATTTTCTATAACTTACCAGCCTTTCTTTTGCCATTATTAATTGCTCATTCTAAAAGCATTTATTCGGGTTTTTCGGGCGGTACGCGTTGAATTTAATCAACTAAATTTTTTGTTTAATTCAAGATGGCATTTGTAGGCTTAGGACTGCCTAAAATGGTTTATTTCTAATCTTCTCTAGGCGGAATTAGGTAAATAATAAATACCTTTAATAGTAGTTTTTAGAGAATGTTTTTTAATATCATTACAGATATCCATTTCTTTTTTGTATATATATATATATATATATATATATATATATATATATATATATATATACTAAAATGTTATATGTTTGTGACTGACAAGAATATAGGAAATGGATTTATCTCACAGTTTACGTCTTCTCATATTTTATTTGGAATTATAAAGGGAACCCAATGCTTTAAATATCCATTTCTATTTTATTGTGTTTAGTTTGTTTTAATTGAATTTGTAAATTTCCAATTGTATAGATCACAGTGTTATTTGTTCTCTATGTTGTAAAATATTTGGACATTTAAAATAAAAATTTTGATTTTTTGTTTTTTGTTGTGTTTGGTTTTGTATTTCTTACCAGTAGCTACTTTACGGTTTTTACCAAATTTAACAAGTTGTTATATGATTGGTTAATTTAAAATTTAAAATATATTGATTTTTAATGTAAATTGTAGATAATCAACACATTGATAATGATTTAACTATCCCGTTTTCTTGTTTTTGTTAGACCAAAGGACCAGATGCTATCAACTGGACTGAAAACAGTATATCAAACAGTGCTTCCAAGGTAGATAGTGACTTTTTGTCAGATTTGAATGGCAATACTGATTTGGATAAAAATTCAAATGGGACAAATGAAAACCGTGAACAATTGAATTTGATAAAAAGTGTCAACTCGGATACGACCGCTGAAATTAATATGCTTTCGTTTAGTATGTTTCCTTCTACTCAATAAAATGTACCGTGTTGTTAGTTCCTTATTTGAAATGCTAATAATTCTAAAGATTTGTGTAGTAGTGCTTATAAAATTGTGATTTTCAATAATGGTAATATCCCTGATTGTTATTTCTACATAGCGCATCCTGGACGAAGTGCAGAAACCGAGTACACCGAGGTACAACTGGGCTTCCACTTTGGCGGTACTTAAAAAGTACCTTAAGATGTACGTATAGCATGCGTAACCCTTGGACTAAGGGAGATTACCCTGATATATAGATAGGCGGCCTAGTCCACTTTTGCAAACAACAGTGTTGGCATAAAGATACCGTCTACCAGTTATTATCCCAATTTTGCTGTTTTTTAAAGCCATTGAAGTCGATCGTTTAATATTTTGTACAAGTAAAAAAATAATAAAGAGGTGACTACGTCCTTTATTAAATATATCATTTTTTTCATCTTGGGTAGTGACATAATCACTTCGATAGCTTAATAGAAAAATAACAGAGTTTTTTGGTTGGTAGACAGTATTCTTCCTTGTAGCGTTGCCACTGTTTGCAAAGATTGACAAAGCAGCCAAATGTTTTGGTCAGGATTATCTTTATTAGCCCAACAACCACATAGTGTATACGTATGGCCTAAGGCACATTTTGAGTATCCTAGATGTACGCTTGCACCCACCAGCCGTAGCGGAATCCCAGTTGTTATTAGTCTAGGTGCTTACGTGCATTTATTCGATAATGTACTGCGTAGAGAACGAACAGTCAGGAACGAAAGAATAAATCCCCACTACACGGACCCCTGTTCAGTTTTGTCAAAATGCCCATCGACCTAAATAATTTTTCCGTCAAACATTTAAAACAGTAGCAATCGAAAAAAGGATATTTAAAAATATTACTAAACATTAATAATTCAAAAAGTAGCTTAATTTGAATACTTGTATAGTCACGTTTAGAAAACGTGCTGTTTTGCAATAAAATAACAAATACAGTTGTACACTATAGTGATTAATTTGGTTCAGTTTTTTTTGTATTTCTTTAAGGACACCGGTTAATAAGTAGTTAGACGTTATTAATTTGTTTTATATCGACTAGTTTTCTTGTTTACTTGTAGTTTCAGGCCAAATGATGACTTTTCATTCAACTTTATTTTGTGCATTATGTATTGATTTGGTTTTGTAACAAGCTAATGACTTTTGATCATTTATAAATACAACTTTTTTAATTATTTTATTTACATTAACGGGATCTCAATAATCCCAAGGATTTGAGTAGTGTTTGTGACTATGTGTCTTCTACTTAAAGCATCGTAGACTAGTTGTCCATAGACATTTAGATTAATAACAGCGATATAACTAGGCTTCCGCTCCCACAGGTAGGTGCAAGCATGCACCCAGAATACCTAAAAAGTATTTTAAGGTATACATGTACCATGTGTAACCGTTAGGCTAAGGGAAATAATCCTGATAAAAATTAGGTAGTCTTGTAAATTTTTGCGAACAGTGGCGATGTCGCAACGATGCCGTCTACCAGCCATTGTTACACTTATCAAGCTATCGAAGTCGATCGTTTATTTGCCGTATAAATGTGGAAAATAATAAAGAAGTGATTACGTTACCAACCAAAATAAATAAAAATGAATAAATATTAATGTTAATTTTTAATACCAAATTTGGTAGAACAAGGTTTATATTGTACATTTTTACAATGTTCACTATTTTTTCAATAATAATAATAATAATAATAATAATAATAATAATAATAATAACAATAACAATAATAATATTAATAATAATAATAATAATGATAATAGTAATAATAATCAATAATGATAATAATCAACAATAATAATAATAATAAATAATAATAATAATAATAATAATGATAATAATAATAATGAATAATAACATAATTCTATTCACTGGAATTTTATTAAATAGTAACTTTGAAGGCACAAAAATATTATTGTGACAATTAAACAGTAATCTACTAAATTTGGATGTCAATTTAGATTTCAAATTGATAAATGTCACGTTTGGGCGTTTAATTAGAATTAAAGAATACATTTAAATAAGTAGAAACAAACATATGTATTTATAACAAAATTAAACACGTTTTGTTACATATCAACAGCAAAGTAAAATTATGTATTTATGTGGAGCATATATTTATTACAACCAATACCTCTTATTCTCTTACATACAATAAATAATAAAACTAGGAATGAATAAGAAAATGATTTATTTGTTTGTTAAATCTTGTTTTTATTTTTCAATATTATACCCCGTTCAACCGCTACTTTATTAAACCAAAATTATGCTGTTGTTAAAAAAAATTTTACCTATCAAATCAAGCAAAGGATTTAATTTTTCCACTTACGTATTATATTTTGTTTAATCTAATCTACATCATATTGCTTAATACCACTACGTAATTACTTGGCTAATTTATAATAATTTTGGAAAGAGGTTTAAATAATTTATTTGCATTTTGTAAATAAATAATAAAACATAATAAATATGTCAAAATTCGTATATATATATATATATCCAATAAACTTCAAAGTGTAAAAATTGCCTTTGGGACTTTCAATTATAAAAATCCCAATGTGATCACTTTGTTAATTGAAAAAAAAAATTTGCGTTTGTTAATGTAATTTAAATTAATTTATAAATTGATTCAATTGTGTTTGTGTTTTTCTAATAATGATAATAGTGGTTATTGGAAAGCAGATATGACCACTTTTTATTAATTTCATTGATCAATTGTTTTCGTTCCTACTTTAAAGTTGTTGTTTCAATAATTGTTTTAAAACCATTTTTTGGCATACGATGCCCTGGATGAAAATCTGATAATTGCATTTTAATTGAATTTATTATTATCTGCCCCACCCTGCATGTTATCAGAAAGCATTAATATTTGCTATGTAAAAATAAGTGTTGAATGTATTGAATATATATTTATCCTAGGTTCGGGCATTCCAAAATCAATTAGTACCAATTCAATTCACGATTATGCAATAAACGACTGTTCATTCAAGTCCAAGAAACATTCTGTTGTGTACAATATGGTGGCGGAATGTGATGAAGTAGGTGCTTGCAAATTTTATTATTTTTTATACATTTGCAATAGTTTCTATTTTTGTACGAAAATATGATCTAAACTTTGTTAATATTCTTATCAGTTTTTCTATAAAGAAAATCAGTATCCGGAATGCAAATTATTCTGAAGATTTGTGCAATACTTATTATTATTATTATTAATAACAATGTCCCATAATTGAAAAAGAACATAGAGCAACAAAATAGTTCCATGTGTTCAAACATTCTGCCAAAATGTTTGTTTGATCCTCCATGAAATATCCATTTCAATTCAATAAATCCGAATAATTTTTAGCCACATTTATATCGTTTTTTTGTCCATTCCAAAAGCATTCTTGTTGGTCGGTAAACGTAGAATTCGTCCAAGTAATTTTTTTCATTTCAATAAAGATTGAGCATCCTTTCGACTTTGCTTTATCTTGTCTACTGGGCTGTGCCATCACCACTTTGCCGTTATTTTCTACAATAGTTTATTTTGTACACGGTTACTGTTGCATTATGCTATATGCATCCAGTCCAGAAAGCGCCATGTGCAAGTACAGTCAACATGTATCAACATTATTAAAAATAAAAAATGTACAAGCTTTATTCAAATTCTGAAGATTATAATCGTCTGAAAATGCATAGAAACAAAAAAAACCCAAATGAATTAATCCACTTTATTTCCTATACAAACTCCATCAAAGCCAGTTCCATGTCTGGTTGAAAAAGAAGGATGGTTTGATTACAAAATAATCACCTTTGTGAAAAATTATTTGATAGTCACAATCTTCAAAATCAAAAATGTAATGTCCAATTATATTTATTTATTTATTTTTACTACTTTTACGAGAAACACATCTTTTAGCAGTGGACATTGTTTAGCGAAGCCAAACGTGGGCCCGCATTTATCCGTAGACCTCCTTAAAAGAATCTTGTTGTACCATGTTCTTCACAGCCAAAAGGATTGGAAGCAAACAAATAATTAACTTTTCAAACGTGCTTTTTTTCAAGACTAAATTCTTAAAATATTGTCATGTACAAATGTGTTCTAAAAGCATTGCTTGTATTAAATTATGGCAACTTATTTTGTTTTCTATTCCAGGTTCGAATAAGTCCGGTTATTAGTCGCAAGGGCTACTTGTCCATGTTCGATAAACAGACGCTGACGTGGGTAAGGCGGTGGGTTGTTGTTCGACGTCCTTTTCTCTATTTGTATTACAACGATCAGGATCTTGTCGAACAAGCTGTAGTCAATTTGACTACTTCTCAAATTGAATACGAGTAAGTGTTCTGTGCTGTTGTTTTTGGCCGTTTTTTAAAGATGTTTGTACACTTGCATAATTAGTTTTACAATTATTATTATTATTATTATTATTATTAAAATGGTAATAATCCTGAAAGTTTCAGTAATGCCGGGGTAGTCTAGTGGTACAGCGCTCGATTTTGACCTTGATAGGCATCGGGGTTGGAATTCCACTACCGACCCACTAAAATGCGGGCCCACGTTTGGCTTCGCTAAACAATGTCTACTGATGCAAGGCATGTTTCCTGTAAAACATTCAATGTAGCAAACATAAAAAATGAAAAAATCGCAATTTTTAATTTTTTTTAATTGTTATTGTTGCATTGCACCTAAACAAGGTGCATTGTGGTACAACTAAGCTTTAACCTTAGAAAATTGATGTAAACATACATTTTGAGGTACTGACCTAGTGTTTTAGGGCATACGTATATTACATACAGCCGTTGGAATACAGGAAAATACTTCGATAAAAAGTAGGCAGCTTTGCTAATCTATTATTAGTGGAATAATCTTTTTATAATTCTGTTTGTGTGTTACGCTTATAAGGCTATCAAAGTTAATTATTTTATATTCAGTACAAATATAAAGATACCAAGCTTTAATTTTCGAGTAATTACATTACAATAGTTTCAGACTGGCATTATTTGTATAAGGAAAATAAAGTTTATATTTCAATACTAGTAATAGAACAGTTTATTCTTGTCAACTTTTTAAATTGTATTTATTATTAGTACAAAACCGTTTTGCCTTATAAATAAATATGGGCCAATAAGATAACAGTTATAGCAATTATATAAAGATAGATGAAATTTATTAATTACAAATGCAATAGTAAATTGCGTTAAATCAAAAGTCAGACGGACAATTTATGTAAATATAAATTTTATTAACTACATTTCAAATAATTAAAAACAACGAAGTGGTTTAGTAAAGTTCTACAACGTGACAAAATTGTTTAGTTAATGTTGAGTCTTTCTGTTAAACGCTTTGCACCTAAAATAAAAATAAAAGATATTATAAAAAATATTAATTATGTTTAAATAAATATTGTTTAAATATTATCAACTTAGTAATTACTGTTTTATACATGTTATATAATACGTACCAACTTTAACTAAATTAAGAATTGACATTCGGAATCTCAGCACAGCTTGTCCAAATTCACTGCCGCTTAAATATTTGTCATATGCTACGTATAAGTCCTTCAAGTATTTGCCTATTTCTTTCAACTCATTGATGGCATTACTTTCCTAAAAATATTTGTTTAATATTTTTTGAATATGTAATTAATAATTGAAATAAATATAAAATTTTCACAAAATGGTTTAAAAATGAGGTATACGAAAAATTTACCAAAGATGACTTACGTTAGAAGACAGAGTTTCAGTACTGAACCAGTATAAAAAATAAAAATAAATTGTTATCTTTAAAATACAAGTAATATAAGTGTTTGTATCTATGTACCAAGCTAAATTATATTTACATTTTGGCTATCAAAAAACATTGTAATAATACATTCAGGAACGTAATAAATTTTGTTGTAATGTTGTATTAGAAAGAGTGAAAATTTGGAGCCTATAACTGATAACTAAATAGTTAATAAAAATAATTTGTTTTTGTTACAAAAAAAATAATACAAATGCAGGCTTGAGTATAAACAAAACCAATTAAAAACAGCTATTCTTTAAATAAAGAAAAGGTTGCAATTTACAAAACAATGTAGAGGCATATCATTTATACATAATCATGTCATTTCAAACTGTCTACTTTAAACACACACTACAATATTTCATAAACTATCAAAACGGCAACTACTCAGCCGGTTAAAAACCGAATATCTTACCTGAACACATCCATCATTACAAACAACACAGCGAAAACAAGTACACCAGCGAAACGCATTTTTTCAATTGATACTGATCCAACCTAGATGTGATGCACAAATTCAGCTATTTTATACTTTTGAGAGCTACCAAAAAAACCCAACATGTTTACAATTCAATCGTTCTGATCTACACGAATGTAGTCATTTCAACAACCGATTGTTTATGTCTCATTCGACTGTGTCTATTCGTTGAAACAAATGGACTGCAGTTTGATAAATTCGTCTTATTTTTATTCAATTTGTGATAAATATTTACATTGTGCATGATGAAACACCGACACCAATCGGTGTATACAATATATATATATATAATTGTATATTAAAACATTACCTAAATATATTATTGTATTATTTAGCATGAATAGTGCATTTTCCACCCGTGACAACAATTATTCCGGATCAAATGACAACACCAATAACGATATTAATACAAATAAGCACTTGGCTGATTCAGTTGAAATTCACAAATTAAACATTTTCACTTTGATTACCACGACCAACCGAATTATTTTGTTTCAGACGATTGACGAATCGCCATCGGACATTCACGACTGGCTGTATGCTTTGAATCCGCTTAAAGCTGGCGAGATTAGGTTCGTTCCTTTATGTGTACTTTTATTTTTTTTAAACAATTCTATTGTAGAGGGAGAGGATTAAAACGTAGAAAAACTGTGCGGAATTGGAATTGGCTACAATAGAGTTATAATAATAATAATAATAATAATAATAATAATAATAATAATAATAATAATAATAATAATAATAATAATAATAATAATAGGGGTAGTAGTAGATATTGTTGTAGTGCAGTATTAACTGCTGGATCTCGTTTGGTTTTGCTAAAATATCGACTGGCTAAAAAATGTTCTCCACAAAGCATTTAAGCAATAACAATAATAACTGTGTATTCGGCTCGTGCTCTTTATTAAATTTTACACATTATTTTACGAATCATAATGATCCACGAGGATTTGAGTCATGCTTATAAAGTCTCAATGCCCAATAATGATAATATTCTTAACTGATCATCCTCCATTTGATACATCTTGAACTAGGTGCCTGTAAGCATTTAGACCAATGATAGCAGGGACCGAGTAAACAGCGGTATAACTGGGCTACCGCTTTGTCGGGTGGATGCAAGCATATACCCAAGGTACGTAAAAGTTATGTTAGAGTATACCAAAGGCTACCCCTTGGACTAAAGGAGTTAACCCTGACAAAAAAATCAGGTAGTCCTGTCAATCTTTGTGAATAGTCACAAAGATTTCATCTATTAGCCAAAAAACGTTGTTATTTTTCTACGTTTGTTACGCTTATCAAGCCATCGAAATTAATCCTTTCAATATGCCGTACAAATATAGAAATAACGAAGAGTTGACTATGTTACCAACCACAATGACTGAATGAATGAATGAATTATCTTTGCACTCATTCATAAAGGAATTACGAGCAATGTTAATTATTACTATTATTATTAAAAAACTCTTTTGCTCTAAAAATAAACATAGAGCAATAAGACAACAATTACAGCAAAAAACAACAACAAAAACAAAGTCTCGTAATTCAAAAAGAACATGAGACAACAAAATGTTTTCATATATTCAAACATTTTGCCAAACGGTTTGATTAATCCCATGAAACATCCATTTCAATTAGATCTTCCCAAATAGTTCTTAGCCAAGTTTTTCGTGATCTATCCCTAACCTTTCTTTTACCATCTTCAATTGTCCATTCCAAAACCAATCTTGCTGGTCTTTCGGATGGTAAACGTAGAATTTGATCAAATAATTTTCTTTGTCTAATTGTAATAATGTCATGTAGTGAACGAGATCTCATGATCTCATTATTTGAAATATGATTGCCCTAGATAAATACTTCCAAGACACCGGCGATAAAAAACATTCACCATCTTATCAATCTTGTCTGTTCGCCTCCATGTTTCACTCCCATATATTGCCGTAGGAATGATTATTGATGCGTACAAATGAAGTTTTGCCTTCAGGCGAATGGAAGAACATGACCACATTGATTTGAGTTTATTAAAGACTGACATTGCCTTACCAAGTCTGGCTTTAACATCAATTTCGATTTTTCCGTCTTTATCAATAATGCTTCCGAGTTATGTAAAGGAATCAACAGTATCAATATTTTGTCTACTAATTTTGATGGGCAAATAATTGTTTGACTTAATGTACAACACTTTTGTTTTTGAACAATTAATCCGTAAGCCAATACGAGAACTGATATCACTAAGACGTATTGTCATATTTTGCATAATTTCTGGAGTTTCACTGAGTAGACCAATATTATCTGCAAATTCCAAATTCCTTCATGGATCGAGTCATAATGAAATAAATTACCAGAAGAAACAAAAATGATGACAAAATGTATCCTTGACGTACTCCCGTGACAATTTCGAAGTTAGCAGTATGACCACTTTTTGTTCGAACACAACAATTTAAATTTTGGTATAGCGAACACATAATATGCACATACCTCACATACTTGGATGGATGCTGTTCGTGACGATCTTCACCCTGTTTTGGCAGGGATTTTATCTTGGGACAAATGGCAAAGTCGTTAGACTGACGTAACTGTGCACGCCTCCGAAAACCATAAACAGTAGAGAGGAATTACTCGAGATGCTTTGAGAACTTGAAACTAATAAAGAGGTGGCTTTGCTACCAACTTTTATTAATATTATTGCATACTTCAACGGTATTTCGTAAAACCTAACGATTTTCCACAAAGATTCCCGCTAAGCACTTACATTGTTTTGCATCGTTTTTGCACATGACATAAAGAAACATTTGACAATTTATGATTTTACACACATTTTGACAAGTAACGTTATTCACTGTAGTACACAAGGAGGGAACAGTGATAATGTCAAGAACAATAGAATAAGATATTGTTTGTCAATAATAATTTAATTTAACTATTAATTCGCATTGACAAGTTTGGCATTGTTGCATGTATTACTTTTTATTGATGTAGGTGCGTGTGAATTAAATACATAGAAAAAAAAATCATTTGTTCATTTATTTTATTTTAATTTTATATTTGCTACTTTGAATGTTTAACGGAAAACACATCTTTTAGCAGATGACATTTTTGGGAAGCCGAACGTAGACCCGCATTCTAGTACCGGTAACGAGATTCGAATCCATGCCCACCCAGGTGCAAATCGAGCATTGCACCGCTAGACCACCCCGGCATATTTATTATTTGACTTTGATGTAAAGGGCGCGTCCATGTTAAGAAAAATTTATGTAACTTGTTTATTGTGTGCAGTTAGATCATCGGTTATAATTTAAAACTTATTTGTGTTTGGGTGTGTGTATTGTTTTTTTTTGGTGTTTTTTAACAATTGTATCAGATCTCGTTTGGGAAGAAATCGAAGGCTTCAATCAGTGGTTTACGAAAATAAGCGCCTCAACTGACAGACAAATTGTAACTTAGGTATGTTTGTTAAGTAGATATTTACTTTTATATTTTTATAATCAATAGACAACTGCATTCTAGTCAGTATAAAGGGTAGTTGCTAGAAAGTATCGAAAAAAGGAACTGAGTTGCATAACTTTATGTGATTGTGTTATTACCATTTTTAATTGTAAGTTGGGTATAAAAAATTTTGCATTGTGACGCAATGCAAATCGTATAGTACTGGTAGATGATAAAACCAACCAAGAGAAAAAGAATTTTAAAAAATCCTAATGGTTAGCCTCCGTGAGTGAGTGTGAGTCACGTTGGTGCATTCTTCTATCAAAAGGGAATTGTTTGACCTTGAAAATGTATATAAGGTGGAAAAATCAATATTTACATAGCACTATACGATTTGTACACTATCGTGCAAATTTGGTCACACTTTTGATCACACACTCACAACAGATCATCCTTTTTCGGCTACTTTTTCCGCTGGTTGGTTTATCATCTACCTGATCACATTCACTCATGAAGGTTGACCAATAGGATTTTTTTAAATTGTTTTTTTCTGTGGTTGGTTGTATCATCTACCGTATAAAGTCCACTTTGCGGTACAGAGGTCGACTTGAACCCACAACCGGCAACAAACGCGCGAGCCTATATTCGGCTTCGTTAAATGTCCACTGCTGAAAGATGCGTTTCCCATACAACATCTAAGAGTGTCAAAATGAAAAAAACTAATAATGAAGCGAGAAGATTGTAGTCTAAAATATTGCACATTGGTCACATTGCAAAAACGTACTCACTCTATTGTAGCGTAAACCACCAATGTTTTTTTTGAAAGTGCAAAGATCCCAGTTCGAATTTTCAATTGCATATTGAATACAATTCGATAGAAAAAGTTATTCAATTATTGTACATTTAATTATTAATCACATATATACAACTAAATACCTTTCTCTGATAAATGTTACAATAATCTGTTGACAAATAATTGCATATTTTCTTGTTTTCTTGTTAGCCCAGCACGAAAGTACTAATTAAAATCAAACAACAAATTCATTTCAAACTTACTACATACGCTTATCTTTGGGTTGTTTGTTGCATTTATCATAATTATTGAGCTTTATAGTACACACAAATACGTATATATATATATATATATATATATACCTCCATTTTTATTTATAAATTCAAACTATTTTTATGTATAATTTTGAAATTTGTAATTTGAGTCCAATCAAATTTTGTTTTCGTACTGTATTGACCATTCTTGTGTCCCAAGTATAAAAATATAAATTGTGATACGCGACCATCGGCTTTTTGTTTATTCATTTATTGGGGCTGGTAAAGCATAGTCACTTCATTATTTCTATATGTGTACGGCATATTTAACGATTGATTACGATGGCTCGACAAAGCGTAACAAACGTAAAAAAGTGACAAAGTTTTACGGCGCCAATGTTTGCCAAAAATTGACGAGGTCACCTGATGTTTTGTCAGGGTTATCCCACTTAGACCAACGGTTACATATGGTATATATATATATATATATATATATATATATATATGTATGTATGTAAAGATTCCTTTTAAGGACCCTAGGTGTATGCTTGCATCCATCCACCGTAAGAGAATTCCAGTCATATCGTTGTGCACTTGGTCCTTGTTGTTATTAGTCTAGATGTTTATAGGTACCTAGTAGTCACATGGAGGAGAAACAGTCGTGAATATCACCACCATTGGAAATTGAGACTTTATAAGCATTACTCAAATCTTCAATAATACTACAATACTACTACTACTACTACTACTACTACTAATAATAATAATAATAGAAAATCCTTTTGCTTTAAAAATAAACATGGGGCAATAAGACAACAATTACAGCAAAACAATAACAACAATAACAAAGTCTTTTTGGCATTGAAGATTCTGCAAATCGAAGATTGAGCTTCCTTTCGGTTTTTACTTAACCCTGTCATCTGTGTAACTCTGTCATCTAAATACGTGCTATCACTATTTTGCCGTTGTTTGCCGAAATGGCATCGTCTTGATTGGTTCCGTAGCAGTATAAATTTTTACAGAGTCCAAGTTGCTAATCTTGAACGCTCAAACCCTACTCCTTTATCCAGGCTTGGGATCGCCTAGATTCAATCATTTCTAATCCAAACTGGCAAGCCTTCTAGTTTGTTTTAGTAAATAATCGGACAACATTTTCAAAAGGTGGAGTCAAACAGAATTGATATTGATCAATTTGACTTGATACTAGTTAGAACATGGGTTCAAGTTTGTGTTTGTGTGTGTGTGTGTAATGTGAAAGATACAACTCTTACAATAATTAGTGCAAAAAATGTGATTATTTAACTAAAACCTCTCTAGCAACTACATAGCATACAAGAGAAACGTCACTTCGATTATAAAATATACAATACTGTATTTGAAAAAACTATAATTACATATACATATATATTATAATTAAATATGACGTTACCTTTTTGGACGTATGACATGGAGCATTGTTCTGTAAAACATTAGTAAACCCGGTGTAAGTGTGCTGCATTTCATAATGAAAAACATCACTCATAACTGAAACAAGTTTTGCACTATTTAAGGTACCAGATACAATTCTCCATTTGATAGGTTTATTATACTTATCACTAAACCAAAGCATTACTTGTCGAGGGTGTGCTTTCTTCTAAAACAACCGGCAGTAAATGTTTTTGAAAACTCGAGCCACACAACACTTTGTTTGTAAAGCCAAATGGTTTATCTGGAATCATTGTGAAACAACTGTATTGCCAATTCTAATATTTCAGCACTAAAAGCCCATTAATACATGTTCAATTAGATGTGTAGAAGGCTGTGTCGAGCTGTTGATTTATTGATTCACCTGCTAATTTAGGAATATGTATACAATAACTGCACGCTTGAGTGTCAAAATCAATACGGTATCACTGATTAGCTTTTGTTACTTTACCTAATTTAGTAAAACGAACAGTTTAACCTTTTTTTGAAACATCATTTTACTAGTATTATTTTTTTAAATTAACATTGTTCACAAATATTATTGAATCATTTAACTTGAACAATGTTTTGAAGTAAAAAAAGCAAATTTATTTACATTTTTAATTTTTCTTAATTTTTACCAACTTAAGTACTTTTAACAGTGGACCAACACTTGGTGCCGGTCGTTACTTATTGATATTAGCAAATATTTATACACATATAAATATATACATTAAACGTAATATACTATTAATATTTAAATTGTTTCTATCGCTCTGATTGTGATGTTATAGTAATTATCAAAATAAACATTCAATTATTCTAATCTATATAAATAAAAATAATAAAACAATATTTTTTTTAATTTTAAATAAATATTTTAAAACAAATCGAATAATTTATTATTTACGTTTAACCTTGAGATTCTGCTCATCTGCAATTTTGCTTTCTGATTGCATCGTTTGTGAAATGGACAGTAGTGATAAAAAATGTTTTCATCTTACCGAAAATGAACATCGTGTCATTAAAATATTAAAAAATGAAGGATTTTCGCCCACAAGATTGGTAGATTTATACAGAGTTAACCTTTCAACAATTTATTGGATTATTTAAATGTCGAAAACCACGAAATTACTATAATGTTGGAAGGAAACGTGTAACGACTACTACAGATGATCAAAAAATCGTTATGGAGTTAAAAAATTATAATAAACCTATTTCAGAAACGAAAAGAATTTGTTTAAACAATATTACTTATTCCACAATAAAAAACAGAGCAATTGAATCTGGTTTAATTCTACAATCACCAAAGGTTAAGTCATTTATTACCAAAAAACAAAAGGATAATAGATTAACCTTTTGTAAACTATGGAGTAAACGACATCTTTGTTATTGGTTTTCCCTATACTTTGCCAATGAAACAATGATTCGGGATAAACCATTTGGCTTTACAAACAAAGTGTTGTGTGGCTCGAGTTTTCAAAAACATTTACTGCCGGTTGTTAGAGGAAAAGCGCACCCTCGACAAGTAATGCTTTGGTTTAGTAATAAGTATAGTAAACCTATTAAATGGAGAATTGTATCTGGTACTTTAAGTAGTGCAAAACTTGTTTCAGTTATGAGTGATGTATTTCGTTAGTAAACAGTAGACACTTACACCGGGTTTACTAATGTTTTACAGAACAATGCTCCATGTCATACGTCCAAAAAGGTAACGTTATATTTATCTAGGTTCACTTTATTTGCTTTATATTTACATTAAGACAGTAGATGATCTAAATTCGAAAAAGCTAACTTTCAATCAATAGCCACTTAACAGCCCGGACATTAATGTTATTAAAAATTTTTCAATATGCTCAGGCGCAGCATTAATAAGCATACTGAAATTGAGGATTTATATGAACGCATTTGTTTTTTTGTTCAATATGAGATGAAACAAGAACATATCAACACTCTCATTGACAGCATTCCAAAATCCCTACATCAAGTCGTTCAAAAGATAGAGGATTACATAGATTATTAAATTTTTTGAAGTTTGTAATTTCTTTAATCATTTAGTAGGTGAAAAAATTGCATGTGATGTGTTTTTTTAATTAAAATTTGACGTTTTAAATCATGTTATTCATTCTACTCCATTTTCGATTTTGCACCAGTTGATATTTTACACAATTTTTTATTAGTTCCATTATATATGTATATATAATTATAGTTTTTTTCAATTATTATGGAGTATTGTACATTTTAAGTCGAAGTGACGTTTTTCTTGTATGCTATGTAGTTGGTAGAGAGGTTTTAGTTAAATAATCACTTTATTGCGGTAATTGTTGTAAGAGTTATATATATATATATATATATATATATATATATATATATATATATATATATATATATATATATATATAATATATATATATATAAATTGAATGAAATGACGCTCAATAGTGCAATAGGATAGAAAATTAATTATTTTTACATCGACTACATTTGTTTACCGCTCAAGTGTAACTTCCAATTATACTTTTCAAATGCAACTTGTTTTTAAAACAAAAAATAATAATTACAAAACTTTAATTAATAATGCAAAATAAAGGTTTATCAAAAAATGTCTATAATTAATTATTGTTTTTTGTTTTAATTAGAAAGGCAAATTATTTCTATCGCAAATATTTTATTTGTATATTTTTGCTTAACGGTTTGTGTTGCAAATAGTTTTCAAATTATAATTATATTAAGAACGGTCTGTATTATTAATTGTATATAATAAACAAATATTTTCATTATTTACATATCGATGTGCAGTTGTATTTCCATGTTTAGAAATTGACGCGTTGGGCTACGTTAGGCGAGATGTTGAGTAAGCAACGTCGCTTGAGCAGACTGCATCGATACGGTTAGTCGATCACCCAGTAGTAACAAATAATAATACAAGTCAAAGTACAGACCAAAAACGTGGAGAACAACATGGCAAACGAAAACGGAAATTGCGAGAACGGAAATAATGTGTGTATGTGTGTGTTAAATGACGTGGGAATAGTTGTTTATATAGCCGTTCCCACACCAATACAAGTCAATAGGACATTAAAAGAAAAGTGGTCAATATTGATAAAATGTTGGCTAGAAAAATTAATTGTCATGCTGTATAATAAAATAATAATAATAATAATATATAATACAAAACCTTTTTGTTTTAAGAATAAGCATAGCAATAAAACAACAATTACAGCAAAACAACAGCAACAACAATAACAAAGTCTCGTTGGCATTAAATATTCTTGCCAATCGAAGATTGCGCTTTCTTCGGCTTTCACTAACCTTTGTCATCTGGTAACTTTGCCATTTAGATACGTTGTTGTTTGCCAGAATGGCGTCATTTTTTATTGTTTTCGCAGTAGTAAAAATTTTTACAGAGGCCAAGTTGTTAACCTTGCGCGCGCTCAAACCCTCCTTATCCAGGCTTGGGACTAGCTCGATTGAATTATTTCTAATCCAAATTAGACGGAGTTAATATCAATATCTGTTGATGTTTGATCCAATTTTCTTGTCAACTTGTGTGAACTGTTTATTTATGTTATGTTTTGTCAGCAAGTGACACAGTTAGCAATGCCAAACGTCAGTCTTTATACAGTGTCTACCGTAGCACTCAAATCAAAGTCCAATTGAACCGATCGACTGTTTTGACGCAAAACGTTTCTAATAAAAAAATTATTTGTCTAATTATATTTATTTAATTTTTATTCAATTTTGGCCCAATTATATGCAATGTTATAAATTATAAAATGAATTGTTTCAAATACTTTTAACTATATAGTACCTAACTCTATTGTCGATTTTAAATAAATAAAGCCTATCAATTGTTCCTACAACCGGCTCAATTCACAAAATTCTAAATGAGTTGTATTTTACACAAGGCAAAATAGTCGACTGTCATGCAAAATTGATTTGTCGACAAAGATAACGGTATTTTGGTACGTTTTAAATAGATGAGTTGCTATTTTGACACTTGAACTATTCCCTTTTACATTGTAGGAGGTGTTAGGTCGGACTTTAATTATGAAATTATTTTATGAGTATTTTTAGACTTATTATTATTATTATTATTATTATTATTATTATTATTATTAGTATTATTATTATTACAAACCATTTGCTCTAAAATAAGCATGGGGCAACAAGATAACAGTAACAGCAATAACAACGATAGCCAAGTTCCATATTTTAAGTAAAACATGGGGCAACAAAATGATGTATTCAAACACTTTGCCAACATTTTTGTTTAATTCTGTAAGACATTTATTTCAACTATTTTTTTCTAAATGGTTTTTAACCAAGTTTTCTGTGACATACTTTAACCTTTCTTTCGTTATTATCAAATATCTATTCCAAAACCATTCTTGATGGTCTTTTTGTTAGTAAACGTAAAATTTGACCAAGTATTTTTTTTCTTCTAATTAAGAATTCTGCAAATCACAAAATTGTTTTTCAGTCAATACTGTCACGTGAGTTGTGTTATCACGTTTTTTCTGTCGCTTACCCAAATGGCGTCTTTTTTTATGTAGCAACGTAGATGTGAAGTTGCTAACTTTGTACTCAAAGCCTCTTTTTTATCCTGACATGGGATTGACAAGATTTGGTTCATTTCTGAACTTTTTCTAGGCGGAGATTTTTAAAGCAATTATATCCATACAGCTGAATTTACAGTATTATTGTTATATTTTAGAATATCATACATTTTGTCCTGTTATTTATTTTATTTTTATTGTTTTAATATTTTGTCCAAAAGGCATTTTTCAGCAAGTGAATATTTAGAGAATTACAGCAAAAAGTATGATTCCAATTGTGGAATTTGATCAATTCCTAATAGAATTTCAATCTTCAATATGTACAATCTTCAAAGCCAAACATTTAATGTACATTCCTATAGAACAATTTGACGTTTTGACCATGCTCTTCAAAGCGAAAGAGTTTTAAAATAATAATAATTAATTTCCTAATTTGTCCTAATATACATAGCAAATATTTTTAAATATTCGATAGCGAGGGGACTAATGACTAATTGGTTGTTATTTATACAACACTTATTTAAAGTGTGAAATTTAAATCTGTTCAATGTTTGTAATTATCTACAACAATCAAATTGGACAAAATGTTTTTTTTTACAAGTTAACATTTATTGGGAGGGCTTAACAATAAATATGGTAAACATAGGTAACATAACATAAGTTGATGGCAGAGCCACCTCTTTATTAATTCCAAATTTAAATATCTTCTTAAATTTTTATACAAAAAGATGTATCGGATGTGAATTAAACATGGAGAAATAAATGAGGATTTTTGACTAAAAGACCACTGACAACGCCAGTGTTTATAAAAACTGACAAAGCGATCTTGTTTTAGGATTGATGCCGGTTGACAGATCTTCAAACCTAACCGGCTACATATGGTAAATAGATAACTTCAGATACTCTTTGAGCATCTTTGGTATATTATTATTATTATTACAAAACCCTTTTGCTTTAAAAAAAAAAGCATGGGGCAATAAGATAACAATTACAGCAAAAATTAACATCAAAGTCTTGTAATTCAAAGAGAACATAAGACAACAAAATGTTTCCATGTATTTGAACATTCTGCCAAACATTTTGCTTGTGCCCATGAAACATTTATTTTAATTAGATCTTCCCGAATAGTTCTTATCCAAGTTTTCTTTGGTCTGTCAACCTTTCTTTTACCATTTACAACTGTTCATTCCAAAACCGTTCTTGCTGGTTTTTCGGGCGGTAAGCGTAGAATTTGACCAAGTAATTTTCTTCGTCTAATTGTAATGATGTCATAAAGTGAACGAGAGTCAGTTCTTTCCATGATATTATCATTTAAAATGTGATCGCGCCAGGTAATCTTTAAAATACTTCTAAGACACCGGCAATGGAAAACATCCACCATCTTATCAATCTTGTCCGTACGTTTCCACCTTTCACTCCCATATATTGCCGTAGGAATGATTATTGATACGTACAAAACGAAGTTTTGTCTTTTGGTATATGCTAGCATCTATTTATTGAGCAGGAATTTAGTAAAAACCCAGTTATACCGCTATGCACTTGGTCACTGCCGTTATTAGTCTAGATGCCTATTGATAGCTAGTCCAGGATACATCACTTAGATGAGAAACGGTCAGAAATATTACCATTATTGGAAATTGAAACTTTATAAGCATTATTCAAATATTCACACGATTATTAGCATACATATTTATTTATATTGATACAAAAATAATTGGAAATAAAATACAACTTAGGTATTGTCTGAAAGTGTCGTCTTATTCGGTTTTACACTCGACGCTTCTTGGCGCCCATGTTGTGCATTAGAATATTTACACACCATGTTGTCGTTGTTCGATTCATTCAAACTGTTGCGACAGTCGATTGTTTTGTTACTGCTGCTACTTTTTGAAAATTTCAAACTATTGCGAAATGTATGAAAGTCCAAACTGGTTTTTCGACCCAACAGAAGTAGCTTGGAAGGACGTTCGACCGTAGAATGGGTTGGGTGTTGGATGGGAATTGTTGACGAGGCCATTTTGAAGGCAGTCAAATAGAGGTCGGACTTGAGGAAGCGATGATAAGAATCCTTTTCCATCAACGAACGAATGCGTTTTTGGCATTGATCGAATGTATGTTTGTCGGCAATTTTCAATTTGTTTTCTGTTTGCAATCGAGTACTCGAATCTAAGTTAACCTATATAAGTAGTTTATAAGTAGTTGGTTTATTAAATAAAATGTAGAATTTTGTACAAAAAAAATACATTCTAATATTAGCGTCACTTTTAACTATTTAATAAATATTTATATTAAAATATTTTATTTTGTAAATATTATGTTTTATAAACGATATTTGTGCACTTATTATAACAACGTATTAAATTAATTATTAAAATTGTTAAAATGTACGAAATAATTGTTTAGTTCATGTATAAAACTTTGAGTGAAATTTTTACTGCCTTATTAAAGATGGAGATCTGGAGCTATATGGCTTCTAGCTATAAAGGTATTTAAAACTTACTGTTGATATTAAATGAAGGCACTCATTAGATACCGTGATGGTTTAGCGGTACAGCGCTCACCATAAATCTAGTGGACATGGATTTGAATCCCACCACCGGCACTAAATGAGCACTTTTTAAAAATATTTGCTGCTGAAAGATATTTCCCGTAAATTGTAAAAATAGTAAAAATAAATAACAACCCCCCCCCTAAAGAAAAAACAATACTACAGTTCTTGACAAAAGTTTAATTCAAAGCGTTTCAGTCAGTTGCTCAATACTACTACTGTTAGGTCTACTTTTAAACTCATAATTGAGTATTGTCAACGCGGATAGAGTAGTGTAACTAACGTAAGTTTAATTGCTGTTTATATTTATATTATGGTCTATTCCGTTTTTATTAATTTAGTGTTTGACTAGTCTATAACAAGAATCTAATTCGAATGACAGTAGTGAAACTCAAACTCAAACTCATTGAGTTTTGAATCTAGTTAACACTAACTCAACAAAACAGGTTTATAAAATCACACTGTCCTACAAAACCAAGTTAGAATTGTTTATTTTTTAACTTATTTTTGTCTTGTACAACACATCAGTTACAAACTGAAATAAACTATCCATCACTTCAACCTTTCCCCATTTATATTCCCTAAGTATCGAATGTGTTCCAATGTTTGACAACAAAACGATGTTAATGAAGCTGTTCAATTAGATTTAAAAATTCCACATTAGCTTGTTAAAAAGCCAGAACTCTTAGCATTGATTCAATATATCCAAGTTCATGTTTAAATAAAGAAATATAGGCAAAATTACAACAATTTACAAAAAACACGCAAAATATGGACCTAGTGATTTAGTTACTTGTACTACCCAGCACAATCTTATCTTTCATTTTCATTATATACTATCAATCTACATGTATTAACAAATTAATGTATAGACTCTTCAACACCAAATAATTTCCCAATAAAAATTATACAAATTAATTGATAGTTCAATTTCTATACGCTTACATTAAAATAGCCCCCCACTTGTTTGGTTTTGTTGTATCCAAATACAGACAGCCAAACCACATGTAGTCATCAACCACTTAGTATGATTAGTAAGAAAAAGATTAACTCATTGGGATACAATTGTAGTAATATAGCCTTTACTTTTTTTACATATATTGCATTTTTGCATTTACGTTCCATACTGTGCAACTACCTTGTGTCCAAACAGTACACCATTCTATTCAAACTAATATTTCAATTCAAGACAATTGCATTTTAAGGAAGAGATTTTTTTTATTGGAAAATTAGATTCGTGCTAGTTAAAGTAAAATTGAACTTGTTTGACAATGATAACCTGTTTTTTACTCCTCCTCCTCTTCTTCTTCTTTCTTTTACAAAAAATCGTTGTTTCTAGTCACGCTTTGGATCTGTGTCGAACTGGTTTAACGCATTATGGCCATTAAATAGTTTTAACGTGACGGCCTTCCTTCATCTCCACTGGGTAGATTATTCTATTTTAAATTCTCTCCAGGTGGAGTTGATTTTTGCTTCTAAATTTAAACATATACTATAAATTCTGTTAACTTAGCTGTAACTTTTTCTTAACAAAATAAATAATTTGCAATAATTCAAGTCTTTATTGATCATTCATTGTATCAAAAAATTCAAAGACAAAACCTTTTGTACTTTGAAATTAACAGTTTGTTAACCTAGAGTTCAACGAATGTTTGACTATATTATTGGTTACTTAATACGCAATGATTTCTTTAATTATTGAAAAATAAAGCAAATAAAAAATAACCTAATAAATGCAATTTAATTGTATATGTAGTTACAATAAACACATAGACATGCCGGGGTGGTTTAGCTGTACAGCACTCGACTTGGACCTGGGTGGGTATCGCGGTTCGAATCCTACCACCGGCCCACTAAATGCGCATTTATCGTCTCAAAACATTCAAAATTAATTAATTAATTAATATTCAATTAATCAATTGCAACTAGTAAAATTGTACAAATTGCATTATATGCTCAAATTAGAAACCGGAAATTTGAATAAAAATCGAATGTGATTAATAGGTCCATTTTGTTGGAAAAATGATTAATTTTACATCGTTCATATTTTGTCAAATTTGAGAAGATGTTGGCTAACAAGTAAATGTTTCCAATTCGGACAGTTACTTATCATTATGGTAGTAGTCGTTTCTTTTACATCCAAGTAAAATTTTGCCTATCTATGTTTTCTACTATTGTTTGATTTTGAATCAAGGTAAGGTTTATTATGCGGTTTTTAAATATAAAATTGTTAAATTTACTAAATAATAAATTTATTTTTTTTAATTACACGATAAATACATTTAATTACTTAGTTTTAAAAATGTTGCAAAAAATGTGTACTTTTTGTGGTTCTATATTTATATATTTAAAAAATTTTTCTTTTTAAAAATAAACATAATGTAGTAATTTCAATTTAAGTAAAATATTTTGATTGCCAAAAAATATTTAACTAAATTCAATTATTGTTGAAAAAGCAAAGGAAAAATGTACACAATAACAATAATAATAATAATAATAATAATAATATTTAGAACGGCACACTTAATAATAATGAGACAATTATGTAGTACGCATTTTCGACATAAAACACAACTTTGCATATTAAAAGTATTTTGAGTTAAATTTTAAAAAAACAATTAAATACATTTTTTTAATTTAGATAAAATCTGTTAGCCAATAAAAAACTCAAAAATACTAATTGGTTTTAACTAAAGCGAAAATGACAACATTTGGGTTATCCCCACAACGTTCCGAGTACTTTTATTTTTTGAAAAAAAAACAATAACAACGTTGTTTTATTATTATTATTATTAATACATGACCCTTTTGTTTTAAAAAGAAAAACATGGGGCAACAAAAACACAGTAACAGCCAAAACAACAACAAATTTGCATAATTCACAAACAATATAGAGGCAAAAAATTGATTTTATCTATTCGACCATTTTACCAATCATTTCAATTAGATCTTCCTCCCCACATAATTTGCAGTCATATTTTCTGTGTTTTACCAACCTTCCATTTGCCATGCTCAATTGTCTATTCCCAAATCGTTCTTGTTGGTCTTTTGGGCGTCAAACGTAAAATACAACACAATAAATTTTTTTGGCTAATTGTAATAATGTCATGTAGTAGTGGACGAGAGTCAGTTCTACTTATGAGTTCATTGTTAGGGCAAATGGAAGAACATGACCATAATAACTTAAATCTATGAAAACCTGACACTGATTTTCCTAGTCTTATTGGAATGGCGTCCTTTTATTATTTTTGTAGTAATATCGACTTTGTATATAAGCCAAGTTACTGACATTGCGGTAGATTGGTTCATATTTGATCTCCTCTAGACGGAGGTATTTATTTATTTATTTATTTGTAAAACATATTAATTACATAATTTTAACTTTTAAAACACGTGTACGGTTTTATATTAATTAAGAATTACTACCTCAAGTATGACTACACTATATTTAAAGGATTTCCCGCTTTTGCAGCTTACTTATAGTATATACACGGTTGGCATTCAAAATCGATAGAATTTGAATAATGAGCTATCATGACATTATTCAATTATATTGGAAACATAAACGTTTTTACCAAAATATTTTGTACACATAGAAAAAAGTTAATATAAAAAGCATTTCCCATCAATATTATTACCAAATTATAAATTAAACAAAAACTACTTTCCCAAAATTGAAAAGAATAAATTATTTATAAAATATTTATATATTTGGTAATTAAGATTATTTTTATTGTTGTTTTGTATAATATTTTGTAAGCATTTATCCATCTATTAACATAATATAAAATTTGTAATTATTTACATTATTATTTAGGATATTTTACAATTACATTCAAACTTGAGCTGTCTAGCAGTCATTGTATAATTGTTGTAATATTATTAGTGAAAAATTTTGCATTTTATTCAATTAAAAAATATTTTAATTCAAAAATGACAATAAAATTTGCTATCCCTTTAAAATATTGACTAGAGCAATGTTTTTATATAGCCTACTAAAAACTTTAATTCATTATGTTCCAGCTCAAAGTTTAAATAATTGACAACAAATTTAAACAAATTGAGTGTTACCCACACGTAAGTTTATAATATTTTTTTTTAAATAGGCTTAAAACAATTTTTTGTTAGATATTTTTCATTCTTTTTCACTACTATGAATATGTTGATGGGAAACGCGCATTTTTTAGCAGAGGACATTTAACGAAGCCAAACGTGGGCCCGCATTTAGTGGCGTTAGTGGGATTCGAACCTATATCCACTAGATCCAAGTCGAATACTGTACCGCTAGACCAGCCCGGCACATTTAATGTTGAACTTTAAAACGTCTTAAAATAACTGACATTAAAATATGTAGTTCACAGCTCATATTTTACTCAAGGTCTATGAAACAGTTTTATACAGGCGGTTTTAAAAATTTATCAATAAATTGTAATTGATAAAAATGTAAGCAAACAGACAAGATCGATAAGATGGTAGATGTTTTTTATCGCCGGTTTCTTAGAAGTCTATTATAAATTATCTGGCACAATCACATTTCAAAAAAAGATTATGAAAAGAACTGACTTCCGTTCACTACATGACACGAAGACAAAAAAAATTACTTGGTCAAATTCTACATTTACCGTTCAGCAAAAACGATTTTGGAATAGACAATTGAAAATGGTAAAATAAAAGTTGGCAGAGCACAGAAAACTTAGCTAAAAATAATTCAAATAGATCTAATTGAAATGAATGTTTTATGGTGGATTAAACAAAACGTTTGGCAAAATGTTCAAATGCATAGAAAACTTTTATTGTTTTACGTTTTTTTTTATTATGGAACTCGCTGTTGTTTTTAGCTGTAACTCTTATCTTATTGCCCCGTGCTTATTTTTAAAGCAAAAGGGTTTTGTGGTAATAAAAAATTATCGCATTATTTTTACTCTAATTAAAAAAACCTAATTATTTAAAATTTAACAAAAATTGAAATGTTTTGTCTTCAATGACAGCAACCGACTGTACATAAATAAAACATTTATAAACTTTCTATTTACAAAACATAAAAATTTAATTACATTTTTTTAATTGTACGTTTTGATATAACTTAACAATTACCACAATTATGATTATACAGCATTTCAAGTTTCAATTTTTTAAATAAATCTTTTAAAACAGTTATAAATTTAATTTATTGCTTATTTGTCAGAAACCACTTAACTAAATTAAATTTTGTACAAAAAATATAAAGCAATAATACATTTATAATGGATTAAAATTTTTTTATAGACTGATGTGTTTCACTTTAAATGTCAATTACTATTGCTTCCAAAAAATACACAAATATGATTGACTTGAACAGTAATCAATTAAATAGACATTTTTAAACTAATTTATTTAAGTGCAATAAATATTGTCGTGCGCTTTATTGTATATTTTCAAAACTATTTTTAGTTTAATATTTGCACACTACAATTCATTAAGCATAAACTTGAAGATATGCTAATAAGGATTTTTGATAAAACGATTTTCAATATTTATTATGTTCCTACAAATTATAATTTTAAAAATGTTCATCAATGTCAAGTGGGTTGGTCAATAATAAAGAGACGAAACAAGTTTAGAATACTTGTAGGTATAAAAAAGATAACAAACGTACAGAATGTACACCACAACTGAAAAATACGTTATATATATATATAGGAAAGCGGGTAAAAAAGCTATCCATAAGGGCTATTGTACAGTGAAATGTGAGTGTGTGTATCTGTGTGTAAATTTTTTTAAATGAATTTAAAATATGACACAAGAATAGAAAACTGTAGGACTCGATTAATAATATCATTCATAAACAACATCTGTCATAAATAATATAAATAAATATTTAGAACCAAATAAAATAAAATAATTAAATTAATTTTTGTAGCAAAAAAGGTTTTATAAATAAACCAACGTGCATTGATTTCAAAGTTGACTTGATATTTTTGTCTAACTGTATGCAACATTTATTGTGTTTCAGTATAATTTTTAAACATGACACAATAATAATAGTTATAATAATAATGTCCAACTTCCGTTTATTGGTAATTATTGCTACTTAACCTTCAAGTTATTTGTTGATTTCAAAGTAAAAGAAAACGAGATAATTATGTTTCAAAAAAATTAAATCGTTTACAGCCACTTCAAAAATTAACGCAAAAAAAATTACAAAAATATTAAATCTAAATTATTTTGTTATGTCCAATTGTTTATTCATAAAAATAAATATTGAGAATTAAAAATAATGTCAAGTACTTAATAGTTCATTAATATATATACTTAGAAATATTTATTTAAAAAGACTGAGTCGGCCAAAATAGCATATTTTAAAAACTACTTTTCTACATTAACGTGGATAACAAGTTGAAGTTACATAATTTTTATAATAATTAGTCTATTATTATTTTGTGTGCTTAATTTTATTAAAAATGAACAATAACTAATCTTTAAAATTGATGTTAAACGAACATTCAAATCTGCCCTGATTGTAATGTTATAGTAATCATCAATATATATATATATATATATTGTCCAATTTTTGTCAGTGTTATCTTTCTTAGCCCAACGATTATTACCAATAATAATTAAGACTTTGTAGGCATTAGTCAAAACCTCAGGGTTATTTGCATCCCAACCCTTACACAATGCGCACTACAACTGATAGTAGAATATACAGCATAACAAAGGTGACTAAAACACTAATAACTATTTTAATGCTTCCATTGTTAGTGCCTTAAATGTTTTGCAAACTATTTCATTTAGAAAATAGATAATTGAGAAAAGCCAAACTGGGGCTTACATTTAGTGCCGGTGGTAAAAATCACAGCCATGTCCATTCAAGTCGAACGCTGTACCGCAGCGGAACTTTTATTTTCTATTTTATTATCCCAGTAAGTCAATTATAAACGTTTTCCCCAATATACAAGTGATGACAGTCAATGGATAAAAAATCAGACCGTTTGATTAATATTTTAATCCATATAAAAAAGCGATAAAAAGGACTTTTTAAAATTTTTATTTATTATTTATTTTTGGCCTTGAGATTCTACTCATCCGCTCATTTTGCTTTCTGTTTAGTTGTTTGTGAAATGGACAATAATGATAAAAATGCTTTCATCTTGCCGAAAGTGAATATCGTGTCATTAAAGAATTAAAAAATAAAGGATTTTTACCAAAGAATTGGCGAATTTATACAAAGTTAACCTTTCAACAATTTATTTGCTTATTAATGGTCAAACACCGCAAAATTATGATAATGTTGGAAGAAAGCGTGTAACAATCACTACGGATAATCCATAAATCGTTATGGAATTAAAATAATAATAATAAACTTATTTCAGAAACTAAAAGAAGTAACTTAAATGATTTCAACAATTGAATTTGGTTTAACACTTCAATCACTAAAACTTCAATCATTTATTACTGAAAAACAAAAGGATAATAGATTAACCTTTTGTAAACTATGGAGTAAACGACATCTTTGATATTGGCCTTCCGTATACTTTACTAATGAAACAATGATTTGAAACACACCATTTAACTTCAAAACCAAAGTGTTGCGCGGGTCAAAGTTTATAAAAAGCCCACCCTCGACAATTATATCTGGTACCCTAAATAGTAAAAAAATTGTTTCAGTTATATTTTCCAAGGTCTCTGGCGTGTATGTTGATACAAAGCTCATTACCGACTTAGAATACGCTAACGATGCTGTTCTGCTAGCTGAAAATTAAAATCAACTGCAGCGAGCATTTGATTTTCTTGTGATTGTTTTCTGTGAATATGGCCTACAGATCAATCCCAAAAAAATAAGTCATCATGACGTCACAGGCTCCTGATGCGAGGATTATATTAAATGATGCTGTGCTTCCCAATGTAAAGCAATTTACGTATCTGGGTTTTTCGATTACTTCTGACGGAGGTTCATTTAACGAAGTAAATCGTAGAATTTGTTTGGCTGCTGCTGCGTATGGAAAACTTACTAATCCATTATGAAGATAAAAAACATCAATCCAAACACAAAGATGAACATTTTCTTTTCATTGGTTTGCACACTGCTTATGTACGCAGCTGAAACCTGGACTCTTACAGGGTCTGAGATCATGAAAATCAACAGATTTCAGGCAAAATGTTTCAGATATATTTGGCACAACACTCATTTTGCATTATTCGTATCAAGGGACTGGACGAAAAAAATCAGTAACCGCCAAATTTGAGATGACCTCCAATTCCATAAACTTCCTTCTTTGGTATCGCGACAACGTAGATTGCGCTGGTCTGGTCACGTTTTTCATAAAAATCCTGATGCAATCTCACGTTCCGTAACTTTGGCTTGTCCAAATGCCGATTAAAAAAAAAGAAAAGGTTGTTAGAAGCGTACTTGGATGGACGCTGTTTGGGATGATTTTCACCCTGTTTTGGTCGGGACATTATTTTGGAAACAATGGCAAAGTCGCTGGACTGACATAACTGTGCTCGTCTCCGAAAACCGTGAGCAATGGAGAAAAATTATCTGTAGTGGTCTAAAAAATTGGAACTAATAAACAGGTGGATTTGTCACCGATTTTTGTTGTTGTTGTTTCAGTTATAAAAAATGTTTTTCGTTATGAAAAGCAGCACACTTACACGGGGGTTATTACTGTTTTTCAGGACAATGCTCCATAACATACGTCCAAAAAAGTAACGTCACATTTATCTTGGTTCACTCTATTTGTAATATATTTACATTTAGACAGTCGATGAATAAAAGTTGAAAAAGTTATCTTTTACTTAATTACGACCTAACAGCTCAGACATCAAAGTTATTAAACCTTTTACAGTATGCTAAAGCGCAACATCAATAAGCAAACTGAAATTGAGGATTCATGTGAACGCATTCGGTTTGTTGTTCAATATGAGATAAAACAAGAACATATCAACACTCTTATTGACACCATTCCAAAATCCCTAAATCAAGTTGTTTAAAAAAAGCATCTCAAAAATTATTAAATTTTTTGAACTTTGTAATGTCTTTAATCATTTGATAACTGAAAAAATTACATGTGATCTGTTTTTTTATTAATATTTGACGTTATAAATCATGTTAACTATTTTACTCTATTTTCGATTTTCACCAGTTATTGTTTTATACATATCTATATATTATTATAGTTTTTTAATTATTATATAGTATTTATTGTATATTTTATAATTGAAGTAACGTTTCTCTTGTACACTATGCAATTGCTAAAGATGTTTTAGCTAAATAATCACTTTTTATACGGTAATTGTTGTGATGACTATATATATAGAGTTTTTAAAACTTATTTTTCCAAAATAAATCTAAAATACCAATACCAATTTTTATTTTTGCCTTTTGTATTTAATACTGCTTTGGATGCTTAATAAAAAACGTCTTTCAGTAAGTAGACTTTGTAGCAAAGTCCAAAGGAGCCTATTAAATTCATGTCTACTCAAGTTGAAGTGGAGCGCTACACCGCTCAATAACCCCAAAACTTTTATTTTCTGTTTTATTATGTTTGTAAATTGTTTGTAAACGTTGTTTTCAACATAAAATAAATGCTTTTATTCTTTTTATTTTCGAATTACACAAAATTCAACTTTTTTATAAAAGGTTTTTAACTATTATGTATATAATAAACAATAATTAAATATTATTTTCATTTAACTTTTACTACAAAAAATTACTTAAATTTTTACAATTAAATATTTAAAAAATGATAAATAAATGAATGAAATATTAATTTACGTTACCTGGGGCAAATATAATGTAGAAATATAATGATCGTAGGGCAATTATTTTATTTAAATTGTTTAAACTTTGTAGAAAATTGAATTAGGACTATTTTCCATCAACCTAACACTACATTTATTTAAGCAATTTTGCTATTCAATAGGTGTTTGACTCAACAAACTTTACAAATATTTGAAGATTAATTTAGTTACAAGTTTGTATTTAATTATAATAAAACGGTTATTAATTCTTCTCATTCTACTTTTTTCTCCATTTGGTTGTGTTGTCAGTGTCGTACTTTGTCAGTCCTCTATTTTTATATTTTCTTTTATACAACCGAACCATCTACTTTTTTATTGACTTCGCGTTGGTTTACCTTTTACTGCCATTTTCATAATACACTTTTTCACACAGTTTTCTTTTTTATAGAATTTGACATTACCAACTCAATCTCCTTTCTTCAATTCTTTTATAAACTTTAATAAATTTTAACTTTTTTAATAACATCTTTAGGCGGAGTTAATACAAGCACTTGTTTTATGTCAACCAGGAGCATTACATATCTTTCATCCCATCAGGGTAAAGCCCAATCTGTAATCAGTCGAAAACAAGCGTTATTTTTATAGTCAAAGTATAAGCACCAATATGTTGGTTGACATACTGATTGCACTCTCATCTTTAGGACATTGTCACTTATGCGGTTAGTCGAAGCAGGCACCAAATAACGTCATTGTGAAAGTGACAACACAATCAAAAATCAATAAATAATTGTTACTCTATTCAAGTAACAAGTGATGTGCGAAATAAAGCAAATGGAAGGAATTGGTTTTTATTTTGATTTTACATGTTGATAAAACATTAGTTAAAATGGCATGAACAGATCAAATAACATCTTTGTCAAATTTAATACAATCCGAATTAGATCGGCTTAAACTGCATACCTATTATTACTTTCAAGACTTCACTTTTCTATGTGTGTATTATGCGTAAACCAATATTATTTGTATTAATTCGGTGTGTACAAACCAAAAAAAAAACGTTGCATTAACAACACAACTACTTTCCCACAAATAACAGTTTACAGCCAGTGGAATTAAATTGGGTTTTCTAAAACAACATGAATGGTACATTATTCAATTTTTTTCCTACGTTTTATCAACCTTTCTTTATTTATTTGTTTAGTAGGATGTTTATTGTGAATTTGGTACACACGGTGGTTACACTCTTGTACCTTTTAACTTCTGTCTACATATGCATTGACCAAGTTAACGCGGTCGACTCTATTTGATCGACAACAATTCTAGTTGTCTGATTGTGTTTTGATGTTTGGTTTGCTAACTTTCTGAACACTAGTATGCATTAATAAACACAGTAGGCACAACTAATAATAAACGTCGTAAACACTAAATTGCTCGTAATATAATTATAATTCAAGCAATCTATACATTGATACTTCAATTGAATAACTCCGCCTAGTTTGAATCAGAAATGATTCAATCTAGCCAGTCCCAAGTTTGGATAGAGGATGAGGGTTTGAGTACAAAGTTAGCAACCTGGCTTCTGCAAAAAATTTATACTGCTACGGAAACAATAAGAGGACGCCATAAAAATGTCGACTTTCAAATGAGCCAATAAATATTGTGGACTTGTCAATTCTCGTTGACTGAATAGATAGTACACAAAATGAAATTGGAAAAAAAAGCTTAATGAACAGTCGACGTTACCAATTTCTGCATTCCAAACTACGGACGGGTAACATTCTTATGACGTCAATAAATCAGTCATTACTATTATTATTATTATTATTAATATTATTATTATTATTATTATTATTATTATTATTATTACTATTACTACTATTATTATCGTTGGGATATTAATGATCCTGAGGATTTGAGTAAGGCTTATAAAATCTCAATTTCTAATAATGGTGATATTCCTGACTGTTTGTCTTCCACGTGGTGCATCCTGGACTAGATGCCCCTTGGCATCTAAACTAATAACAGCAGGTTCCGACTGCACAGTGGTATAACTGGGCTTCCGCTACAGCGGGTGGGTGCAAACCCAGGAAACTTAAAAGGTATCTAAAAGTATACGTATACCATATGTAGCTTTTGGGCTAAGGGAGATAACCCTTACAAAAAATCAGACGGTCTAGTCAATTTTTGTAAACAGTGGCGACGTCACAATGATGCCCTATACCACCCAAGAAACTCTGTTATTTTTCCACGTTTGTTACGCTTATCAAGCCATCGAAATCGATCGTTTATATGTCGTCAAATATGGAAAATAATTAAGAGGTGATCATGTCATCAACCAAAATGAATGATGAATGAATTATTATCGTTATTGTTATTTTTATTATTATTATTATTATTATTATATCACAACTCCTAAAATACAGAGAGCTACTAAATTACTTTTCGTAGACGCACATATATTACTTTAACTTGACAACGTAGTGGAAAAGTAAAAATACACAAATATATAATTTATACAGTAATAAATAAATTAATATTACTTTAACATGTTTACGTCGAAAGGATAATACAAGTAAATAAATGATTTTTTGACCCAAAACAATTAGAAACTTCTAAAATGTATTATAAATTAGAATTTAGAACAAAAGAGTTAGTTTATTTAGGAGAGTCGTATTTTTGAATTATAATAAAATAAAATAATAATAATAATTTTGATTAATAGCATAATGGTCTTATCGGTGTGCTTGGTTTATTCAATTTTATATAAAATTTAATTTATTATCTATTAGTAAACAAACACTTGAATAATATTTATTCAAAAACCATAATTTATCAGTATGTTTATGAAAAAATAATTCACCGTAATTAATAAAGATTTAAGTTATTGTGGAATATTTAACTTACTAAAAAACTTAACTATTTTCAATAGAAAACAAAAATAGAAAATATTTTTAGCTTTAGTAGCAGTCACTTGTGCATCTGGTGTAAACAAATAAATAAACAATAAATAAAATAATAATAACAATAACAAGAATAATAATAAATAAAATTATATAAATAATAAATCATTCCCATTGTAACCATTGCGTTAGCAAACCTTTACGTACACAAATCATAGGTCAAAAGCTAGATTTTTGATTGGTTAATTGTTAACCACGTGAAGGAATGCTGATTGGTTAAAATACTATAGAAACTAGTAATTGGTTGTTTTTATTATTTGACCTTGATGTAGTTATTTATCCTTAATCGGGATAGCAGGATTAGTAAGGCACTCGATTTATACCTACATGAGCATAATTTTGAGTCCTAACGCCTGCCTTAAATACAAATTGTTGTATGTTTACTTGCCAAGACATGTCTTTTCTATTCAAGCAGTAAAAAACAATTAAAAATAAGGGAAGAATAGTAATTGCAAGATGTAGTGACAGTTGTTTGTTTTCCAAATTCTTCCCCCAACGTATTTATCTTGTTAAATTACCCATTGATAAATACAACTGAACCGTACTATATAGGCTATTAAACTTGGCAGTATACAAGGACCTATATGGTAAAGTCCTAGTGAAAGGGTTCTCTCACTTGCTAAACCACTGGGTACATTAGAATTGATCAGATTCACTATAAATAATAAATTTACAAGTCCAAGGTCATCCACCTGTAGCTCAGTAGTTTAAGGCGCTGGTCTGACACCACATTGGGCTTGGGTTCAAGTTCATGTGTGAGTGTAGAACTTGACAGGTATACGCTGATGATGATTCCAAATAAAAATGAAACAGCTGTACAGTACTCCTTGTTGACTTAAGAAACCTAATAAATTTATTGTTTAAGTGAATCTGACAATTCTAATGTAATAATTCTAAAAACAAATAATCTCTTAAAAACTGATTGATAATTATTTTAAATATGTCACTTTTAAAAAAATTTGTAATTTTGTTTATTTTATTTTATGTTTATTACTTTGAATGTTTTACAAGAAACATCTTTCAGCAGTGGACATTTTAGCGAAGCCGAACGTGGGTCCGTATTTTAGTGCCTATGGTGGGATACGAACCCATGCCCACCGAGGTCCAAATTCGAGCGCTGTACCGCTAGACCACCCCAGCACACATGAGTAGTTTAATTTTGAATCCGATTAATTTGTCTTGTCTATCAACGGTTGAATAAGTTACCATTTTTCTTTTTCCACATTGTTTTGCTACATTTAGCAGTTATATTAAGTTTCAAAAGGCAATAAAAACAGTATCAAAAATGTTTGTTCTAGTACGAGGGTTCTATCACTTGCTAAACCGGTAGCAACGTAGCAGCATCTGAAGACACTGGGCAATCAGCATTGATCAGATTCACTATGAATAATAAATTTACGGGATCAAGTTCAACTACCAGATATGGCGTGGGTTCAAATTTGTGTGCTTGCAAAAATTGAAAGATATGCACTGCTGATAGTTCCAAATACAAGTATGAAGCAGCTGTACAGTACTCCTGCTTGACTTAAAAAACCACGTGGATTAATTATTCAAGGAAATCTGACAATACTAATTTGATAATTTAAAAATAATATCATTAGTTTAATAAATACATTTTTGATTAAGCACATTAATTATCATATTTTAAATTAAAATATATAACATTAGGTTAAAAATGGATAGACTCGAATCTCAAAAATGTATGAAGGAAATTATGGAAAACAATAAATACAATCTGGAATAATTAAAAGGTAAAGCTTTTGTTACTTTTTTGGTATATATGTGCCGGGGTGGTCTAGCGGTACAGCGCTCGATTTGGACCTAGGTGGGCATGAGTTTGAATCCCATCACCGACCCAGTAAAATGCGGCCCACTTTTGGCTTGGCCAAAATGTCTACTGCTGAAAGATGTTTTTCGTAAAACATTCAAAGTAATAAACATAAAATTTTAAAAATAATGAAATAAATAAAAATATGTGTTCATATGTCATGATATAATTCAAATAATTTGCTTGCTTTTTAATTTTAAAAAAATAGCTAAATTACAGTATGACAAATTAATGTTTGAAACCTCTTTTTTGTAAAATTAAATGTTCTGAATATAATTCAATAATGTGACATAAACGAGTGCAATTGATGTAAATATCTGCCAAAATATGTGTAATTTTTGAAAACAATATGCAGTCTTAATTGTAATCTAAATTGTTATTTTTTGATCTAGGTTAGATTTTTTTAATAATATTGGCAGAAAATATTATTTTTTTATTTTAATTTGTTTATCAATAATATTAAAACAATTTTTTAAATGTTTTAGTAAGACTTATTATATGTGCTGAATATAATTCGGCAACGTTACAAAAGCTAATCATGAACCTGCTTACCGTCTATATACATATATATATTCCTTAAAATTTGTTTTTTATAATATTTTTAAGGAATTGAAACTTAGTTATGTTATTAATCTACTAATTTTTCAATATTCTTTATTATTACTCCGTTTTGGAATGATTTAGCAGAACGGCGCTCAACTTGGACGTGGATGGGCATGGATTCGAATCGCACCACTGACCTTTGTCAATGCGAGCCCACGTTCAGCATTACTAGAATATCTATTACTGAAAGATGTTGCTCTTAAAAGCATTCAAAGTAGTAAAAATTATACTATTCGTTTAATTGTAACCCCAAAACAAAAACCTACAATTTACTGAATTTGCGTTGTCCCACTTTTAATTCGACACTCGAATAAGTTGCCATTTTCTTATTTATCTGTTCCGATTCCTGTACCAACGACTTAGTTCGACATATCATTGGATTGTTTGTCCAGTCGTTTGACGGCTTTTGACTACTGGTCAAATCTTGATTTGGACCAAATGAACATGGCACCAGCGGTGACAGCGATTTGCATTTGACTGGACCGGCAATATTGGAGTGTTGGGAATTGGGTGAACAACGGCGGTTTGACAATGAAAGAGACGACAACGATGATGGCAGTCGCATGATTTGTTTGTCGCCCATCGAGTTTGTTTTTATATTGACAGGATTTGAACAGGGGAATTGGTGAAACTAGATTGATTGTAAAAATTAAACAATTGTAATAATAATAATAATAATAATAATAATAATAATAATAATAGTAATAATAATTATTATTATTATTATTCTAATTATAATCATAATTATAATGACCAGAAATGATAACTCCGCCTAGTTTGGACTAGATATGATTTAACCAAGCTTGGATAAAGGAGGAGTGTTTAAGCGTAAGGTTAGCAACCTGACCTCTGTAAAAAATTTATATTGCTACGGAAACAATACAAAAGAACGTCATTCGGGCAAACAACGGCAAATAAGTAATCGCACGTATTTGGATGACAGAGTTACACAGATGACAGTGCTGGGAGATAGCCGAAAGGAAGCTCAATCATCGATTTGTAGAATCTACAATGCCAACGAGAGTTGGTTGTTGTTGCTGTTTTATGCTGTAATTCTTGGCTTACTGCTCCATGCTTATTGTTAAAGCAAAAACGTTTTGTATATTGATAATATATAATATTAATAGCAATAATAATAATAGTAATAATAATAATAATAATAATAACGATAACAATGTTAATAATCATTATCATTATTATAATCATAATGATAATATTAATAATAATAATAATTGTAATAATAATAACAATAATAATATGATAATAATAATAAGTTTAAAAAATTTAATGATTAATAGTTCAATTATGTAATTTATTTAAATAATTTATTATAAAAGTATGTTTAACAAAATATATTACTATTGGTCTATATATCAATCTCTGTGTTACGTCAATTCTATAAATAACAATGGTCCTACATTAAACTGAAAACTATCTAATTATTTTTTTATCCATTATTTATTTGACTCGTTTTGGTGTAAAGTGTATAAAGCAACG
>JAKXYG010000147.1:0-67500 GCA_025895645.1 Cardicola forsteri | reverse complement strand
TGGCACTCCGATTTACACCGCTGTTAATTTGTTTTATTTTTTAAACCCATTTGAAGAAAATAAACACAAAAATTACTATTTGTAAATTATTTTAAATTGAGTTTTATTAAGTCATAAGTTTACACTGAAAAGACAATTAACGATGCTGTTAAATCTTATTACTAATGCAGTTTAACAGATAACACTACTGCCGGGGTGGTCTAGCGGTACAGCGCTCGAATTTGCACCTCAGTGGGCATGGGTTCGAATCCCACCACCGACCCACTAAATGCTTCGCTAAAATGTCTACTGCTGAAAAATATTTTTGTAAAGCATTCAAAGTAATAAACATTTTTATAAATACTGGAAAGAATATTTTGGGAAGCATCCTATTGCATTGAGCTTTGTAAAACCCTTGCTAGTCGCCAGGTGGGAAAGTAGCTGTTTGTAACAACCTTTTTTTAAATATTATATCCTGATTTTCAAAATTTCAATTCGTTTTTGAAATAAATAGTATCTTTTGAGTCACCCTCTTTATTGTTGTCCTAACAACGAAAAGTATTAGAATTTTCAAAACAAACTACTATAATAATTATTCCCGTGATTAATATCTTCTTACAGTAGATGCCCAAAAAGCTTGTAATAAAGTTTTTATTTTTTTATTGTTTTAATTAAGACTAATTATAATTGTTTAACGAACGTAGACGTTTACTTACCAATTCATTTTTTTTTATTTTGGGCCTTTTAAATAATTAGCCTTGAAGTATCCGGTTGATGTCAGTTATAATTAAAATGTGTAAAAACTGTTAAATTAACATAAACCAACACAATGACGCAACTGTACTTTTAAACAATAATGTTATTTCTTAATTTAAACATCAGTGTACAAAAATGCATGTCAAGATGCTGTTCCAGATAAAATTAGTTTGTACTAAAATAATTTATTTTTAAAATGTTTTATATATAACATTTTAAATAACTCATTGTGCAAAAAAAAGACTTAAACAAAAAAGGTTTTATAATTTAAAATTAGCAGTTTGTTTTATTAACCTATTTCTTTAAAGCACGTTTAATTATACTGTTGGCAAATTAACTAAAGTGTTTTAACTTATACTTGGCTATCTAATTATAAAGCAAATGATAAATGCAATTTTATTATTTTAAAAAGTTGGATAACTTATTGAAATATACATCTAAACTAGATATATGTCTTTGTTAAGAGTAAAACAATTTTTTAATTGTTATAATTGGAGGGGAAATAAGTGTCCGGACGGGGTTCGTACTTATGTATGTGTATGCCGGTGATAATAATTAAACTAATAATTACTTACGTTTGACTTTGATACTATACGGTTAGACACCTCATGCACAATTTATGTATGTAACAATTACAACTCGATGTACACTAAACAACTTATTTTGTAATAGTAGTTTTATATTTACAAAATAATAAACAAACAATATTTATATTTTCTAATATTTCTTTTTAATTTTAAATATACTTTTATACAAAATGTTAGTTTTGCACAAAATATTGTTCAACATTAAAACAATAACATTTTCTACCTCACATTGCATTTATTAGTTCACTTGCAGTTGCGGTAACAAGTATATTAGTCGGACAATGTGTTGCTTAGCTAATCGGGCTAAAGAACACATTCCAAACTGGATCAATAATAAGTCAAACGGAAGTGAAGACTCATTCACTTCACCTATTGCAAACCAAACATCAAATCAATTTCAAAAATTATTTTAAAGTGTCAATTAGTTTTCAAGCTTCGAATATGTTGAAAATTCTCGAATCTGTTTATATTCACACATTGCTTTGTGTGCATAAAAACAGTTCGTCACTACATTGAACTTAGCTTGGTCGTAATATTTGTGTTTGTGTATATCTCTACCAACCGGGGGGGGCCGTTTGGTTTATAATTTTTTCTATTCTTGACAATTTTATTTAAAAAAACGATATGATCACAAATGAATCCTCAAAATAAGTGGTCACATAATCAAACTAGTGTAACCCGATACAGTTTATAGATAATTAATTGCTTTCGTATGGTTAATACTAAAATGTTAAACAAAGGATTAAATTTCTACACACGCAAATCATCATTTTCTAATTAATAAATTAACCTCAAACACAATAAAAATAAAAAATAGGATTATAACTATTGAAAATAATAATAAACAAATTAAAAATTATTTTAAAAAATTATTGCTTTATTTTAGCAAAGCTAAACCAAAGGCCATTGTAAATGTTTTACAAAAAAAATCAATTTTTTGCGCAGATGAACTTATTTAGCAAATTCAAAACGGGTGCCGCATTTAGTGCCGGTAATAGTAGTCAAACCCATGTTTATCCAAGTTTGAGTTCAGTCTACTATTACTCGAAGTAAAATGAACTTGTGCTTCGTAGTCAGTATTTTAAAAGCATATTCCAAAAAGTACTTGGCAATAAAATCATAAAAAAGAGTTATTTTATGTTTGCCACTTTGAATGTTTTACAAAAAACGCATGTTTTTCAGCAGTAAACATTGTTTAGCGAAGCCAAACGTGGGTCCGCATTTTAGTTAGTCGGTGGTCTAAATCAATCGCTGTACCAATAAACCACCTCGGTATTAGTATTTATTTACAAAATGACATAACTTGAACAATTTGAAAGGATAAACAACAATTTTTAAATAATAAAGATTAACAAAATGTAGAAAATCTGAAAATAATAATACTATATTGAAATAAATGTTGTGTGACATAAAGTGTATACTTTTGCTTAAAATAAAATAGATAATAATTATAAATATAAAATAATTATAACATTAAATTAAATCGGCTATTATAATTCATTTTTTTAGTTATTTTAAAATTTATATTAGCTATAGAACAGGGATACTAATGATCCTGAGGATTTGAGTAAAGCTATTAAGTCTCAATTTCCAATAATGGTGGTATTTCTGACTGTTCGTCCTCCATGTGGTGCATCCTGGACTAGATGCCTATAGGTCCGAGTGCACAGCGGTATAACGTCTTGCTCCAATGTGTATTTAAAACATAAATGGTTTTTAATAACAAGAATAATGAATGAATTAGTTTTAATTAAATGCGTAATTTTTTAAAATTATTACTAATTATTTAGAAGTAGTATGTACAATAGACCTTTTCCACGTACACAGAAACAGTACGCTGTTGTTTACTAGAATAATGATTTGAATAATCAAACGAAAATGGTAGAATAGAAGGGCAGTTAACCAACCATAGACGTGTTTAAAAGATGCTTGGAAAAACCGAATTAAAAAGGAATATCATGTGTATCTACTTACTAACTAGGGCAATTGTATGCAACGCTATTGCCTATCTTTGTTGTATAAATACACAACTTAATTGGTTAAATAAATCATCGTTGTACAAAATTTATCAACTGTTGTAAAAAGAAACTTTTTAAACTATTTTGTTCGGAAATGTTTAGTATGTGTTTATTTAACGCAAACAATTTGTATTATTATTATTATTATTATTATTATGACTATCATAAACATATTGTGCTTTTAACAAATTTTTTACTTATTTAAGTTTTGTGTCAAATTAAATTAACTGCTAACAAAGTGATAAACTTATCAGCTATAATTTTTAAAATGAAATCTCATGTATATACGTGCGCATATATATATATATATATCCGTATTAGAAAAAATGCTTTCATAAAATGCGTTAACAAATTTGTACAATATATTATTTTTATAATGTGATATTTATTTTTACAAATTGCATCTCTACCCGTAAATAAATTGTACTTTACATGCACGTATGTGTAAGTATAAATAAAAAAAGGATTGTCCATAATCTGGTACAATTAAATTATTATTTATATAAATGACTAAAAAATCAATATATATATATATAATCAAACAGGCAGTAACTTTACTAATTATTTACTATTTATTTTAACCAGCAATATATATTTTAAAATAGAATATTTGTAAAAGGTAAAAGGTTCATTCGTTGCTTGATGTTTTGCTGTGAAACCTAAACTAAATAAATTCAATATAGAAGTGTGTACTGTTAACATGACAGGCTATAGAATTGTAACAGTAAATATATGTATTTCAAGAAAGTTGTTAAAATAAGAACTAAATTACGTGTACTATACACTTTTGTATATTTTGAAACATTTTAGGTTAACAGTATATATATATATTTGGCCAGTTTAATGTAGAAATAAATATTTTGTATATATTTATGTGTGATTTAAAACTTTTATTTCTATTTTGTTATTAATGTGTTTAAATAACCTGCACCAAATCATTATTTAGTTTGTAGATATTTAATAAAATTTTTGATAAGAAATCTCTATAGTGCCGCTATACATAACACATTTTATTGTATTTTAAAAAGCTTGCATTAACAAGAAGTGTCAGTTTTTTCTGTGATTTGTTACATTTTTGTCGCTTAGTTCAATTTATTATATCAAAACATATTTGTTGTAAAATAATCCTTGATCGATTTGGTTTTGTATAAAATTATAACAAAAAGCTGTTATGTCTCAAAAAGTATAAAAACACATTGGCTATGACACGGTGGAGTGAAAAATAGGCTTCATTTTTAACAAACAACATTTTTGACGTTAACAGGCCAAAAACATGGAATGGATGAACTCTTTTTTGTGGCAAAATTGCGTGACTTTGCCAATTTAACAAATCAAATTGACATTGTGAAGTTGTTGAAAACGAAAATACATTTCGTTATTTTGCTAGTTGATTAGACGTCTTCAGAAACAATAACTTCAATTTTCTAATTCAAACATTGCTTAGTGTCAAAGTCATATATATATATATATATATATATATAACAAAATATGTGAGTAAACAAATCAAATTCTGATAATTCAGTTTAAAGGTTATTTCAATGCCACTTTATAAAAACGGTCAATTTTTGTTGACACTTTTGACAGTAACATAGTTGAAGCAATTTTTTGACAAAACGCAATAATGTATTATTATTATTATTATTATTATTATTATTATTATTATTATTATCATCATTATTATTATTATTGTTATCAATATTATCAATACTATTATAATCACCATTATTAATATTATTTGTCATCATTATTATTAACATTATTCATATTATAATTACTATTATTATTATTATTATTATTATTATTATTATTATTATTATTATTATTATTATTAGTATTATTATTATTATTATTATTATTATTATTATTATTATAGATTATTGTTGTTGTTATTTTTGATATTATGATTGTTATTATTGTTAATATTGCTTTTTATTGTTATTATTATTAGCATTAGTATTATTGTTATTGTTACTATCTTCTTTATTGTTAATATAATTTTTCTTATTGTTATTATTGTTATTAATAGTAGTATCATTATTATTACTGCTATTACTACTATTGTTGTTATTATTGTTTTTTTTTGTAAATATATCATGCTAAACTATTTTTTTGACAATTTCCATTTTAGACTAAATATATATGTTTATACACGCCTTGAAAAATAAATATTAAGAATCAAATATAATTAACTTAATAGTTGCTTTATATTTACTTAAAACTATTTATTTTAAAATGTTGAGTTAGTGAAAAGAGCATACTTTAAAAACAACACACATATAAACGTGGATAATTGGTTAAAGTTACAAAATTGTTGTCGTTTATTAATTTGCGTGCTTAATTTTATTAAAAATAAACATTTTTTTAATAGTTGAACTTTATTTATTCAACTTTAATCTAATTGTAACATTATAATGCTTATTAAAATTAACATTAAATTACTTGAAAATGTGTTTAATAAATAATTTTTTAATTTAAAAAAATATCTTTTTAGTAATTTAGAAAAAATATTTAATTTAAAATGATGATTGACCTTGAGAGTCCGTTTAAGTGCCTTATACGTTTTCGTTCTGTAAAATGAATACTAACGGTAGAAAAAATTACTATCTTAATGACAGTGGATACTATGCTATAAAAAATTTAAAATCTACGGATTTTTGTCCAAATCAACTAGCGGAATTATATGGAGTAAGTTACTACTGTTTTTCAAGACAATGCTCATACGTCATACGTCCAAAAAGGTAATCTCATATTTATCTAGGTTTACTTTATTGTTCTATATTTACATTTACACATTAGAAAGGCTAAAATCCAAAAACAATTATTTTATTCAATTACCACCTAACAGTCCGGACATTAATGTTATTAAAAATTTATTCAGTATGGTAAAGCGTAACATCAATAAGCATACGGAAATTGAGGATTTGTGCCATTGCATTCAGTTTGTTGTTCAATATGAAATAGAACAAGAATAAATCAACAATCTTATCGAAAACATTCTAAACCGCCTGGATCAAGTGGATAAAAGGAAAGACGATCACATTTTATGCTTTGCAATGCAATCATTTGTTTGGTAACCAAAAAAATTTTACGTGTTCTGCATTTGTTTATATTTGACATTATATTTTATATTAATAATTTTACTCATTTTTTAATTTTAAGCAAGGTCAATTTTTGTATATTTTTATATTAACAGTAAATATTAAGATAATTGTAACTGTATTTTATTTATTATATAGTATGATTAAACGGAGTTCCTTTTTTGAGGTATGTAATTGCTGCAAATGTTTTAGTTTAATAACCACCTTTTCAACAATAATTATTTTAGGAGTTGTATAGTGAAATATATCTATAATTTTAAGCTAAAATGTTATTTACTTATGCCAGGGTTTCAATTGTTTCTAAAAATAATAATTTTTCTTATAATCTCACAAAATTAAATATAATTGTATTTAAGTTTATTTTGTTTAGATAAAATCTTAATTTTAACATAACATGGACTAAAATAAAAATAATTATATTTTTAAAAATCGTTATTTAATAGTTCTAACATTGATGATACTTTTTTCTTGTATAACAAAACTTAACATGTATAACCATATTTAAACTAAAAATATTGTTTGTCCAAATCCATTTGTTAAGATTTAGATTACATAGAACTATATCAACATTTTAACCACAACACCTAAACCGAGTAGTTACAAACACAAGCCATCTCATGTATTATTTAATATTTTGGAGGAACTTATACATAAAACAATTTATCAACCCTTAAAATTAGATATGATTTGCCTTTTCAAAATATTTGACATTATATTTCATTTTGATAATTTTACTCAATTTTAGATTATAAGTCAGTATATATATACAATTATACTTGTATTTTAATTATCAGATAATATTGTACGTTTTCATAATTAAAGTGACATCTTTGTTCTATGTTATATGATGGCTACAAATGTTTCAGTTTGATAACACTAATTAGTTTAGGAGTTGTATATATATTACACACATACACACATTACATGTAATGTTTTGTTTTTACAGCCATTTAAATAACTTCGCCCTAGTTAGCACCCAAGCACGTGTTAAATAATAATAAGAATTTTGAGGCGTAAAACTGGTCAGCCATTTGTGATTTGCCAAACAATGTTACGTCGTCAAAGCAACACAATACAAACACAACTTACAAATTGGAAATCATATATATATATATATATATATATATATATATATATATATATATATATATATAGATGTTAATTATTTTACAATATTTTATACCATATGTGAAACAAGTGTGTGTGTGTATGTAGACGCAATTCGAATATTATCTTTTTGTACGTATGTTTCTCCATAAAATCGACTGTTCCACTACAGTTAGTATGTAAACAATGCCATCTGATTATTTGTTTACACATCCATACAACCAAATGGAAAAAAGCGCATACGTTTTTGTCATTTGTTCTTGTTCCATTATTTATTTATTCAATGGAAACTAATCGTATTATATTAGTTTGAAATAGCTTGTAAAAGAAAGCAAATATGGCGTTGTTATACTTTTAAAATAAGACATGCAGTAGATTTTAACTGGATAAAAATAGCTATAGAATGGCGCATTAAAAATAAAAATATTATTATAAAGGTAAAATTTAAAATAAATTTAGCTTGTATATATTTGTCGGTTACAAACATAAAACGTTTTAGTATATATATATATATGACTTTGAATGTTTTACGAGAAACATCTTTCAGTAGTATACATTTTAGCAAAGCCGAACATAGACTCGCATTTTAGTACTGGTTGTGGGATTCAAACCCATGCCCACCGAGGTCCAAATCGAGCGCTGTATATATATATGATGATAAAACCAACCAGCAGAAACAGTAGTGAGAAGAACCAATAAAAATTAAATAACCTTTTGTGAATGTGATCGCAATTGGGCATAGAAAAGTTTCTAAACATGTAACCAAAATTGTACGATTTACTCACATAGTGGCGCAATATAAATCGGATTAGTGCTAGCTAAATATCAATTTTTTGACTTTATATACATGTTTAAGGTTAAAATAATCACACACACACAGAGATTGGGTTTCAATGTGAAAGTATAAACATATATTACATGAATTAATCTAGTAACAGACTACTGGAATCGAATAGAGATGAGCATAAGTTCCAATGACACCACCAGCTTGGCTTTTTCTAAATGTTTCTTATATAAACATTCGAGTATTGATGAAATGAAATATACACGAAAATTTTAAAAAGTATTTGACACGTTGAAACAATTTTTAAAATCAATTTGGTGATTTATTTAAAGTAGATAACGTAATATAGAGTGAGTTTTTATGTATATACTTTTTCAAGTGTGGTTTTTATTGAGAAAATCACAAATGAAACAATCTTACCATTCCTACATCTAAATAAAGGAGGATTTGAACGCAAGATTAGCAACCTGGCTTTAATAAAAATTTATATTATTGCGGAAAAAATATGTAGAAAAGATTTGAACAAATAACCTCAAAGAAGTGATAGCGCGACCCAGATGGCAAGGTTGAGTAAAAACCGACAGGAAGCTCAGTTTTAGATTTTTAGAATCTTTGATTAAACAAAGGAAATTGCTTGGTCAAATTCTACGTTTACTGTCCAAAAGACCAGTAAGGACAATTTTGGAATGGATAATTAACAATGACAAAAGTAAACTTTAGCAAACTTGTCTAAAAACTATTTGGGAAGATTTAATCAAAATAAATGTTTTATTGAATCATCAAACATAAATGTTGGCAAAATGTTTGAACACATGGAATCATTTGGCTGCCCCAATTTTTGTGTAAATTATTATTATTATTATTATTATTATTACTATTATTATTATTATTATTATTATTTATGTTTACTACATTTTTCAGCAATGGACATTTTAGCGAAGCCAAACGTGGGCCCGCATTTTGGTGCCGGTTATGGGATTCGAACCCGAGGTCGAACCGAGGTCCAACTCGAGCGTTGTAGCGCTAGATCACGGCGGCACTTTGTTGTTGTTTTACCTGTTATTTTTATTCTGTTGTCTCAATGCTTATTTTAAGGCAAAAGGGTTTGCAATAAAAGCAAGTAGGTGTTGAGATGAGGCAAACAAGGATTCGCCTTTCGTGCCAGTAGTTGGATTTTAACTCACGTCTACCTCGTTTTAAATCTAGCGTCTTGACCAACTTTTGCAACCTTGAGTAATTAATTAGGATATTATTTATTTGTTAATTTGTAGTGAACTAGTGCAAACAACAACGTGTGTTAAAAATGTTTGGAGCTACAATTGTAACATATGTTATTTATTTAACTTGTTTACCGTTACATTGATATTATCATTATTATTTATATATATTTTTTAAATGTACAAAGAATACAGTATTAAAATTTTTAATAATTTACGTTTTTATTTACATATACAACTTGCTATAATTTTGTAATAATTTTTTTTTTAAATGACAATTGTTTAAATTTTTGCTACGTTTATTTTTAATGGTATAAAAATCATAACGTTACAATGTAGCATATAATAGTGATGGATTGCTTAATCTGACATTACGAAATGGTTTTCTTTTTCAATACCGAGGTTTAACAAAAATCTATAATTAAATTTTAAGTAAGTAGTTTGTTATTAGTCACGTTTGAATTATATGACACGAATAAACTAGTCTAGAGTGAAGAACTTACAGATTAGCCAATATCCCTGTATTATCTACGTACACATAAGCCAATATTGAGTGCACATTGTAATAAAAACTTGTCAATAATAAACAAAAACAAAATTAATATTACTTTATAAAACAAATTATTTTATTTTAAACCATGTTAATAAATTATGTTTCTGTTGTAATTGCATTTCTTATCAAATTCAGTCCAATACAACACTTAAATATGCTTACTTTTATGTGTATGAGTAGTATACCAAATTTTAACATAAAAATGTTTGTTTTTAAAAAAAATGAGCTGACATCTCTATACATGCACGCATATATATATATATATATATATATATATATATATACATATACATATATATAATATATACATATATATGACGCAATGTATAGAAAATAAGCATTAATCATCAAACTGTTAAATTTAAATAAATTGTTAAAATATTATGTTATATATGTGGTAAATATACGCTTAATTTAAGAACACGCAGATAAGCATTAAAATAAAGCATTAAAGTAATAATATCTAAAAATATCTAAAAATATCCCTTTATAATACTGTTTAAAATAAATTTTTTACTGCTTAAAAAAATTAAACGATTTTATGCAAAATATTTCATATTTGTATCTTTTTAAATTTATGTTATTTTTTAAGTAAAAAAATGCTAATTACTTTTAAATTAAAAAAAAATTAAAAATTTCGAAACGGTTGTAATTACCATTTTTAATTTAATGTTAACTAAATCATCTAAATATATTTTAGCAGTTTTAAAAAAATATAAATTTGGAAAAAAATTTATCAATTTCTTGTTAACTTTGAATAGTGTTGATATTGTTTTTTACAAGATACATTTGGATTAAAAATGATTCAATCTAGCCAGTCCTATGCCTGGATAAAGTATGAGGGTTTAAGTGCTCAAGGTTAGTAACCTGGCTTCTGTTAAAAACTTATGCTGCTACGGAAATAATGAAGAGGACGCCATTTAGGAAAACAACAGCAAATAAGTGATCGCACGTATCTGGATAACAGAGTTACACAGTTGACAGGGTTGAGTCAAAGCCGAAAGGAAACTCAATCTTCGATTTGCAGAATGTTCGATGCCAACAAGACTTTATTATTGTTTTTGTTGTTTTACTGTTATTGTTGTCTTATTGCCCCATGCTTATTTTTTAAAGCAAAATGGTTTTGTATAATAATATAATTAAAAGAACCGTTACAGTATAGTTCATTCTATTATGTCACAAATGTATTATTATTAATTTCAAAATTATTTCTCCTTTAAGAACATGAGACAACAAAATTGTTCCATATAATTGTACATTAATTATTTGGCTTTAAACATCATAGTTTTCATTACTAGCTGTCTAGCGGTACACCAAATACAAAAGACTCTCAACGGCAAGTCAAACGAACAATTACATGTATATCCTGTTCTGGAGTTGAAATGTGTGTTACGTTTAATACAAATCAACCTAATTTTTTGATGAATTATTGAATTATTTTTACAAATAAAAGTACTTTAATTATATATATATAAATTATTGTAAATAACATAATTATATAATTTATACTTTAATCAGCAACCATATAACTTAAAAATATAACTCAGTTTTAGTGCACACTATGGAATAATATATTGTGTAAAATACTAACATATCCTTATTACAATGTGCATTATTAATGCCTAAAAAATAACATTAAATGTGAATTAGTTCACAACCAAAAGTTAAATAAAATGTTAAAAAAAATACAAAGCTAATTTAATTTTTTTGCATTACAAACTCAATCTCTCTTCAAAGTACCAAATACTTTGTGGTTTTTATAACTACAAAATAATAAATAATAAATATAATTATTGTAATTATTTAGGCTTTGGTTAGTTTGTCAGTGTTATTTTAATTATGGCTAAAAAAGAAAGTAGACAAATAATTTTCTAACTTAAATTTTCTTATAAAAATTTGTTTTATTATACTAAAAACAAAATAAATGTCAATGTTGCTACTTCAGCTAGGTGGCATTATTTGAAACATTTCAGCCTATGCTAAGTTCAAATTACAATTATTTGATAAAAAAATACATTTAAAATGCTACACGATGTCAACTGAATTTATTTTGTATATTCTCGTCAGTCGCAGATAAAGTTTTAGCTATCCAGTAACGAAATCTTTATTTTTCCGAGTCCTTAATAAAATCGAATTCCATATATATATATATATATATATATATATATATATATATTAATATTTCCAATATTTTTCGGGAAACATGTTTCAACAGTGGATATTTGACCTAAATCAAACGTGGGCCCTCATATGATGCCGGTGGTGGAGATCGAGTCAAGCACAGTATCGCTAGACTATATATACATATATATGGTCAGACAGAGCGTCGCTTAGTTAATCGGGTTAAAAGATACATTTCTAATTAAACCAACAAAAGATCGAACGAAAGTGAACACGTATGCTCCTTTGCCACATTACGTCATTGACTCCAAACCAAAATTCTAATCAAATTTAAAAATTGTTTTAAAGTGTACTTCTCAATCTGTTTAAAATCCTTAAATTTGTTTATATTCACACAATGAAACCCAGTTATTGAGCACAACAACTGTTTGAAACTACATTGTATCTAGTTAATCTTAAATGTTAACTGTAAACCTTTGTTTGTATATATATATATATATATATATATACTGGAATTTTATATTTGTAATTGATGAGAATATACAAAACGAAATTATCTCATAGTTTAATTTGTTCTAATATTTTTTTTGAATTATAAATAAAACCTAATGTTTTAAAATTAAAATAATTTTTTTAATACAACAATAGTGACCTAAACGCAATTAAATCTAATTTTAGCTTAAAAAATAGTTTAATACATTAAAATAAGAATAATATAATTTATAATATTATAATTATTTAATACTTTATACCAAACGATTTAATGTTACCATTATTTAACAATTATTTTATGAGTTTTATTTTAACATGTTTATATTTTAATATTTACAATTCTCAATTTTTGTTAATATTATGTATATTATTTTACTGCACCGAAAAGCGCGAGCTTATTTATTGGTGTACCTGTGGAATATAATGTGGTTTGTGTAACTCTGATTTTTTCTGTTGCTGTCTATTTATTTTATTGTTTCTGTGATACATAATTGTATTGACTATTTTTAACTTTAATGCATTTATTATTAACATTGACGTTTTGATATAATTATTACGAAATACTTGATAACTCATGTTTTTATAATAAGTCAAGATTTAACAATTAATGTATTACTAAAAAGTTATGTATGTTTAAAATTTACTTTGCGTATGATTTGATTTACTTGTTATAAAACAAAATGTAAAAATTTTTTTTAATTGTTTAATTATAATTTTTAAATAACAAGCTTGTAGTATTTTCTTTTTGCAATAAAAAATGGCTAAACCTTTAATAATTAAAAAGAAAAGACATATTTTTATTTTGTATGTAATTAGCAAATAACTAAAAGTTTTCAATTATATTTTTAACATAAAAAACAATGTATTTTTTGTAATTTGAACAAAAAATTACATTATTATTAACAATGTAAACTAAAATTTTATTTCAATTATTTGTAAAAAATGAAAATTACTTGGTTTATTTCTACGTTTGCTGACCAAAAAAAAACGCAAAAACGGTTTTGTAATAGACAAATGATATTAGCAAAAGACCACAAAAAAACTTGGCTAATAACCATTCAAGGAAATCTTATTAACATAAATGCATCATGAGGTGAAATAACAATTTTGGTAACATATTTAAACACAGAATAAATTTGCTGCCTTATATGTTTTAAATTATGGAATTGTATTGTTTTTGCTGTAACAACAACCCCATGCTTATTGTTAAAGTAAAATAGTTTTGTAATAATAATAATAATAATTATTATTATTATTATTTTATATATGTAATAGCTTTTATAACTTTGCATTTTCTTAATATTTGAAGTTAATTATAACATTAAAGTTGAATTTAATAAATACAAATTTAAACTATTAAACAACATATTTTTAAAATTGACTTTCAATACACATATTATTTATGTATTAATTATTAAATTTAATAACTACGTTTCAGTATATTTTTAAAATAGTATTTGAATATTCCTTATTATCATTTTAAAAATTTTAAATTTATTCTTAAATAAAATTAACAAAATATTATCATTCATTTCGATTTATTACTGTCAGAAAAATGTTTTTAAAACGTTGTGGGCGTTATACATATATACCGATGTTACGTTTAAAACCTACTGAATATGGAGGAGGTAATATTAACGTTAACCTTATGTTTAGTGATTAGAAATTTTCTAGCTACATTAAAAAAAAACAAAATTAAATTAAACATATAAATTAAAATAGTAAATTGTTTATTAATAAAAATTCTGTATGCAAATTGCATTTACTATATGTGTTTATATAATTGCATATTTTCAAATCGAACTTCTAAATAATTACTTAATAAATATATAATTATTTGTTTATTTATATTTTTCTTTGCTATTTTAAATGTTTTAGAGGAAAGAAACTTTTCAGTATTGGACATTTTAGTAAAGCCAAATGTTGGACCGGTAGTGGAATTCGAACCCATGTCCACCCAGGTCTAAATCGAGCGCTGTACCGTTGGACCACGCCGATAATATAAAACATTCTACATAGTTAAGATTTTTTATTCTTAATATTTAAAAACGTCATTCTTAGCTAACTCCGCTTAGTTTGGATTAAAAATACACAAATCTAGCCAGTTCCAAGCCTGGATAAAAGAGGAGGGTTTGAGGGCAAGGTTAGCAAAAAAGTCATCGCACGTATGTAGATGACGGAGTTACACAGATGACAAGGTTGAGTGAAAGCCTAAAGGAAGATCAATATTTTATTTGCAGAATCTTCAATACCAACGAGACTTTGTTGTTGTTATTTTTGTTGTTTTGTTGTAATTATTGTCTTATTGTCCCACGCTTATTTTCAAAGTAAAAGGGTTTTGTACATTATAATAATATAATTCTTAGCTAAATTTTTATTTAAATATGATACTGCTTTAATAGTAATATATATATATATATATATATATATATTCAATATTCGTAAAAATTATATTGCGAAAATTTATTTAGAATTAGACAAAAACATCATGTACATTTTTTTAAATGTCACAATTTTATTTTCTAAATAAAAAAATAAATATATTTAATAAATAATAAAAGTCGACATTAAATAAAAATTTTTATTGCTCCAATATTAATGCACAAGTAATTTAAACTCAACTCCATCGCAGCCCGTCCCAAGTCCGGTTAAGACAGGAGATGAGTTTGAGCGCAAGGTTAACATTTCGGCCTATCTATATTTTGGCCCATTAAAAAAATTGCTATTAGTCAACTTTCGTGAGTAAGTATGAGTCACGTTGGTGCATTCTCCTATCAAAAGCGGGATTGTTTGATCTTGAAAATGTACATGTGCCGGGGTGGTCTAGCGGTACTGCGCTCGAATTCGGACCTCGGTGGGCATCGGGGTTCGAATCCCATCACCGACTCACTAAATGCGGGCCCACGTTTGGCTTTACTAACATGTCCACTACTGAAAGGCATGTTTCTCGTAAAACATTCAAAGTAGCAAACATAAAATAGAATAAAAAATTTGTATGTTATCAAATATAAATTTCAACTCAATGCCACTAACATGTCTAATTGCTGCAAAATAAAATTCAAAATTTAAGACGTTGACTAAAACAGAGATTGGATTGAACTAAATCAGCTTATTATTGAATGAATTTGACAGGTTCAATGTGGTACAATTGAAAAAAATACATGTCAATTAAAAGTGCCATTATAATCAAAATGTAAATATTATATTATTAAAACTCTACTGTAGGGAGGATAGTGTGAGCGCACGATTAGTATTCTGGCAACTTTAAATCATATTGTCAAATAAACAACTCAAAGGAACACCATTTATTTATTTTTTTTATTTTATTTTATGTTTTCTACTTCGAATGTTTTACAATAAACATCTTTCAGCAGTGGACATTTTAGCGAAGCCGAACGTGGGCCCGCATTTTAGTGCCGGTGATGGGATTCGAACCCATGCCCACGGAGGTCCGAATTCGAGCGCTGTACCGCTAGACCACATTTCAAAGGAGTAAAAAACAACAAAGTTTGACAAATAAAATGTCAGTCTTTGATATGTACACTATTTAAAGTTAGACATTTAATAGACAGTCATATGAAATAATTTTGTTGTCCCAAAGCAGTAAAGTTTTGAAATAAATAATAAATAATTTATATATATGATGATTATTTATTTATTTATTATTGAATGTATTATTATCTTATTTGTGATAATATTTTTTTACAATCAATTTTTGACAACTTTGTAAAACAGGAATTTTGTAATAATTTTTAACAATAAAATGATTTTTTAATATTAAAATAAAATATTGCAACTGTCGTTTTTTTGTATAATATTGTGGGTTTAAATTGTTTGATTTTGTTGGTTTAACACCGACAGACTACTGCCTATGGACAACGTTTACCAAACGTTGACACATTATTAAAACCCCACATTGTACCAACACACTTGCGTACAACCTATGGGTTCGATCTCCACTACCACCACTGCCCCACTAAATGCGGGCCCACGTTTGGCTTCGCTAAAATGTCCACAGCTGGAAACCATGTTTCTCGTAAAACATATAAAAATAGTTAAAAAATATAGTAAACAAATAAATAATAAAAACATTATATTAAAATGTATAATTTGTAATCAAATGTTTCTATACTACTTAATTTAATAAGCACATAGACAAATTGCCGCATTAAAAATGTTTTTTTTAATTGTTACTGATTTGAATGTTTGAGACGAAACATTTTCTACCAAGTGGACAGTTGGACGTAGCTGAACGGGACCTACTTTCAGCGCCAGCGAGTCAAGCGTTGTAGCGCTGAGCTTATCAATGTATTTTCTTTGAGTCAAGCCAAATTTTATAATTTTATTTCTTCACTTTTTGTTGCTTAAATGTTTTATAACGATGCGACGGTTTGCATTTACTGTGTGTAATAAGGACTCAAGCTCATGTTTATCTAGTTACAAGTCTTACAAGACCTTAATTTTTAAATTCATTGTTTTATTTTATTATTGTTACTTTAAATGTTTTACGAGAAAGATATCATTTTTTGACGGTGGATAGTTTAGCTAATCCAAACGTAGACTCGCATTGAGTGGGGCGGTGCTGAAGATCAAACTCATGCCTAGCCACGTTCGAGTTGATCGATATACTGTTAGACTACCCAGCGTTTTCAGCTGAATGTATATGTAATATTTTTATATTTTTATATTTACAGCTTAGTAGCTAAGATTTTGACTTGTCATCAGATAGAATGAATATTTAAATTAGTCTGACACTTTATAGGTATACACTCCTGGTAATTTTAAACAAAGATAAAACAGCTTTAAAGTTAGTTTAGACTACTACTAGTACCACTACTACTACCACTACTACTAGACTGCTGGAAGTTTACTGTTTTACTTTCGAAAACGCATAATAAACATATGTAATTCTCGTTATTTTGTGTGTGCACTAATCCAAATATTTTGGAAAATCAAAATTAACAGTATGTTTGTGTATAAAAGCACCATCTATATCATGATTCAATATATTGCTTTTTGCCAGTGCTGGAATGCTAATGATCCTAAAGACTTGAGTAATGCGTATAAAGTCTCAATTTTCAATTATGGTAATATTCCTCCTCCATGTGGTGCATTTTGGGCTAGGTACCAACAGGCATCTAGACGAATAACAACAGAGACCGAATGCACAGCGCTATAACTGGGCTTTTACTGGACTCCCGTTTAATAAATGGGTGCTGGCATACAACCAAAATACTTAAAAAGTACCTCGAAGTAACTACATATAGTAAATAGTTGTCTTGAGGTACTCTTTAAGCATTTTGGTTGTATGCCAGCACTCATTTATTAAACGGTTAGGCTTAAAGATTGGTCAACCGGTGTCAACTCTAAAAAGGATCGCCTTGTCAATTCCTGTGAACGCTGGCGTCGTCACAAGGAAGTGGTCTTTTAGCCAAGAAACTCCAAGTTCAATTTGCATCCGACAATCTTTTTATATAGGAATTCGAAAAGCTCTGCAACCAACTTATGTTACATGTTATGTTATGTTTAATTTTCAGTGCTACAAACAAATCCTAAAACTGTGGTAACACATTTTACAATTAATTTTAATTTCTTCTTACTATAGGTATTTATATCCATTTATTTTCTATGAAATTGTATATTAAGAAATTGTATTTATTGTATAACTTAAACATCAATTTCGTATAATTATTCTAATTAAATATTTTTTCTAAATTAATTTAATTTATATTTTTATGTTAATAACATAAATTTACAATTTAATTTATTTGTATTATGAATACATTTTGGCTTTGTATCTATTTATGCCAAGTCTTTGTTAATTAAAACGACCACTTTTGATAATTACAGTCTATAGAAGAAGTTAACGCAGTTATTTTAATTGCCAACTTTATTTTAGTTTTTACTTTTATTTATGTTTACTACTTTGAATGTTTCACGCGAAACGCATTTTTCAGCAGTAGACATGGTTTAGCAAAGCCAAACGCGTGGGCCCGCATTTCAGTGGGTTGGTAGTCCAAGTTGAGAGCTGTAGTACTTGAACGGGAACGAAAAGGATGTATACTCTTTTTCTTTCAAAATGTATTTTTCTTGTTTTTATAATGGTGTATTGGCTTACGGATTAATTGTCAGTCTTCAATAGACTCAAATCAATATGGTCATGTTCTTCCATTCGTCTGAAGATAAAACTTTGTTTGTACGCATCAATAATCATTCCTACGGCAATATGTGGGAGTAAAACGTGCAAGTAATAAGATGGTAAATGTTTTTCATCGCCGGTGTCTTAAAAGTATTTTAAAGATTACCTGGCGTGATCACATTTCAAATAATGAGATCATTAGAAGAACTGACTCTCGTTTACTCCATGACATCATTACAATTAGATGAAGAAAATTACTTGGTCAAATTCTACGTTTACCGCCCAAAAGACCAGCAAAAACGGTTTTTGAATGGACAATTGTAAATGGTAAAAGAAACGTTGGCAGACCAAAGAAAACTTGGCTAAGAACTATTCGGGAAGATTTAATTGAAATAAATGTTTTATGGAATCAAGCAAAATGTTTGGCAGAAATTTTAAATTCATGAAAACATTTTATTGTCTCATGTTAAATTTGAATTACGAGACTTTGTTGTTGTTGTTATTTTTTGCTGTAATTCTTTGTCTTATTGCCCCATGCTCATTTTTTTTAAAGTAAAAGGGTTCTGTTATAATAATAATAATTATTAGCATTACTCTGTATCAGTTTTTTATCCTTTATATCTGCATTCACACTATTTGACCATGTTAGAATATATACTGTATGGTACTAAAATTTTAGTTTTTAATTAGCCTGAGTCCTAGATACAATGCATAAAGGTAAACAAAATTAACAATATTAGTAGCAATAGTAAGATTGTTGGAATTTTTGGAAAAACATTGACGTCAAAATTGATTTGCAAAACACTGATTTAGATACTACCAGATAAAACCACATTGGAATAATTTATTTGTTGTTATTTTATTAACAAAATTGCGGGAACTGAATTATGCCAATATTAATAACTATTTTTCTAAAGTATATATAATAGGGAGATATATTAGTTACCTGCTTGATAGCGGTAATAACGTAGAGCATTTAAAGTTAGTAGTCAATTAAAATTAATCAGAATTATTGTCAAATAAACCGATTTATTCAGTCCCAAATTTGAATTTTCGGCACGAAGGACATCCACAATTAAAAAAATACAAGCTAAAGCTACTTAATAAACATAATGCCTCATATTGGTATGATATGGAACGAAATAAAGAAAACTAACTAACAACAGCGACTCTATAAATAAAGATAAATAACTGTAAAAAAATGATTAAATTTAAAGAGTCTGTTGTAATTACCTAGGTCTTAGTGGGTAAGTTCTTGGAACTAATAAAGAGGAAAAGCGTCGGTTTTAGTTCCTGTAAAGCTTCAAAAAAATAGGCAGACCATTCTTTAAATGTATCACACGGAAAACATGTCTTTCTGCAGTAGACATTTAAGCAAAACCCGCATTTATTTATTTTATTTATTTTATTTATTTTTACTACTTCGAATGTTGTACCAGAAAACATCTTTCAGCAGTAGATACTTTAGCGAACTTGAACGTAGGCCTGCATTTAGTGTCGGTGGTGAAATTCAAACCCATATTTACCTAGTTCCAGGTCGAGCGCTGTTCCGCTAGACCACCCTAGCACAAAAATGGAATAATCGTAGACCTCTCTAAGTCCGAGCGAGCCCAATTAAGGATCGTCGCAAGATTTAACGTGTCGAGATACAATAGAAAGTCTATACCTGAAATCAAAGCATCCGTGATCACCCTGGTCTCGGTACCAAGTAGATAAAAATCAAACTTATGTCAACTCTAGTTCGGGTTGACACATGATTTCTAACAAGTATAAAACAGTTGTACAACGTTTTTGATCGACTCAAACCAATAAATCAATAAATTTCACAGTTCTAAAATTACTGTCAAATACCAAATAATTAATAATATAAACGTTATTTTTTGAATATTTTATGTCATGGCTAGAGTAACAACAAAAATCAATCATTGTAATTTATTTTCTGCATATTACAATTTTTTTTTATGTTACCAAATTTCTGTTTATCTGACTCAACTTGACACATAATGATTTGATAGTTCAAAAAGCATCTTACAATTTTTGATCTATACATAAAACTCTCTACGATGCTGTGGGATGGTCCAGCGGTACAGCACTGGACTCGAACTTGGATAGATGTGGGGTCGAGTGTCATGATGAACACTAAAATGCATGCCATCGTTTGGTTTTGATAGTGTTTTTTTGTGAATCATTCAAGTTACATTAATAATAATAATAATAATAATAATAATAATAATAATAATAATAATAATAATAATAATAATAATAATAATAATAATAATAATAATAATAATAATAATAATAATAATAATAATAATAATAATAATAATAATAATAATAATAATAATAATAATAATAATAATAATAATAATAATAATAATAATAATAATAATAATAATAATAATAATAATAATAATAATAATAATAATAATAATAATATATAATAATAATAATAATAATAATAATAATAATAATAATAATAACAATAATAACAATAATAATAATAACAATAATAATAATAACAATAATAATAATAATAATAATAATAATAATAATAATAATAATAATAATAATAATAATAATAATAATAATAATAATAATAATAATAATAATAATAATAATTGTAGCATTAGCTACCTTACAGTTGTAACCACTGTTATTTTCAAACCTAACTTACAACTTAAAAAGGTACACATTTGTACACGTTAACTTTTAACTTAATAATTAGTTAAGATAAAAAATATATTCTACCCATTTTGTTTACTTCAACGCAACTGTTGATTGCTTCTACACGTGTGCTTTGGTATATCAACATGTGAAATTATATTATTTTTAAAAACGTTTTTACTAATTGTTTTTTACCTACTTACTTACTTTAATTGACTTTGTTTCGTGATTATATGCAAGCATAGTGTGGAATTTTTAATTAAACAAAAATAAAATTAATTAATTCAATTAAGAGGTTTTAAAAAGATATGTTAATACAATTGTGGTTAATAAAGAAGCATTTAAACACGAAAACACATGCAAATATATATATATATATATATATATATATATATATAAGGATACCGAAAATTAGTCAATAAAGTTTGTAATTTTTCTATGTACCTTACGCTTATTAAACTAGTTTAATCGATTGTTGAATATTTTATGCAATTTTTAGATCTAATGAAAAGGCAATTACTTATCTTACCAAAATAAACAAAATGGATAAATGTTATTTGGATCAGAAATGATTGAATTTAGCCAGTCCTAAGTCTGTTTATAGGAGGAGGGTTTGAGCCCTCAAGGTTAGCAATTTGACCTCTGTAAAAAATTTATACTGCTACGGAAACAATACAAGAGGACGTCATTCCGGTAAACGACGGTAAAGAAGTGATTGCACGTATTTGGATGACAGAGTTACACACAGATAACAGGGTTGAGTAAAAGCCGAAAGGAAACTCAATCTTCAATTTGCAGAATCTTTAATGCCAACGAGACTTGGTTGTTGTTGTTGTTTACTGTAATTGTTGTCTTATTGTCTCATACTTATTTTTAAAGCAAAAGGGTTTTATATAATATGTATGTATTTATGAATAAAGTATGTACATAATAAATTCGTCCTACAATGTACATTTGCTAATACACCTTTCCTTTAAAATATAAAAAAATTTAATGTTTTGAAAGTCTATTGTTATTGCTTTTAACATGAACACATTAAATGACAAGTACACAATTTTTTTTTACTTAACCCTCTTATATAACTCTTTTATTTCAAGTAACATGAGGTCAAACAAGGTTGTTTAAACTAGGTGCATTTTTCAATTCACTTAGGACATCTTGATTAGTTTTTTGTTACCATTATTTTACCTTTCTTGTGCCAATTTCAAATTTACAGTTTTTTCTTTGTTGACAGTAAAAACGCAACATAATTAAATTATGCTTTTTCTCTAACTGTAGCATGTTAAGGACAATTATTAACCACTCTTTCTTACAATTACCAAGTGTAGAATATACAATGGTAATTGTTATGTAATTGTTAAAATGCTTGTAAAACATTAGCAATTATTTGAATATATTCTGTTTTATAAATTTTATTTGTTCGTGTCCAAATGTTACTTGTACACAATATAATTCACTCTAAACTTAACTAAAGTACATTAAACACTGCCTAGAAAATAAACCAATCAAGCAACTTTCAAGCCTGAACAAAAGAAGATGCTTTGAGCGCAAGGTGAGCAACCCGTCCGCTGTAAAAAATCTACATTATTACAGAAACAATAAGAGGACGCCATATCGACGAAAAAGAAATAACATTATGTCCCAGATGACAAGATTAAGTGAAAACCAAATAGAAGCTCACTATTAGATTGGAAGATGAAAATTATTTGATGAAATTCTACGTTTCCCCACCAAAAGGCCAGCAAGAACGGTTTTGGAATAAACAATTGGGAGTAACAAAAAAATAGTTGCGGGGTTGACTACAGAAAATTTGGCATGAAACCATTCTAGAAGATCTGATTGAAATAAATGTCTTATGAAATGAAAAAAATGTTGGCAACGAACCGATGGAATTACTTTGTTGTCCCATGTTAATTTGAAAGCAAAAGGGTTTTGTAATGATAATATTGATAATAATAAACATTTTTTATAAAAATAAAGCATATTTTATTTATTATTGGGGCGGTGAAGCAGTACAGCGCTTGACTTGGACCTAGTGAACATCAAAGGTTCGAACCCCGCCACCAGCACTAAATACGGACCTACGTTCGGCCTAAGCTAAAATATATATTGTTGAAAAGCATATTTTCTGTAAAACATTCAAAGTAGTAAACATAAATAAATATTTGATTGTTACTGGTACAATATTGCAAAAATAATCAATCATTTTTAGTAAGTACAACTGTAGAACTTTACTTTGAGTGGATAGAGAATAGCCTATATTTGACAAATGTATTGGTTTTGTATGAAGCATAAAATAGTCATCATGTAACAAATTATACCTAATAATAAGTAGCAAAGTTTATATTTTAATATATCAACATAAATACAATATACTCATACAAAAGTTGCAAGTGCTACAAAAAAACACAATGTCGTACGTTATATTTCGAAAAGTTTACTTTCAATTTCACTTAAATTCACTTTGTATATTTAAAAATTAAAGTTTAAACAAATTACTATAAAAAAGGCTATTTTTGAGAAAATTGTCACCTAACACTAAAAGCATTACTAAATGTCGTTTTTTGCTATAATAAAGTAAAACATTGAAGTCTTTTTCCTTTTTCTTGAACTTGACACACACTGACAACCCATCCGGAAGCACCTCTTCTTCCTTCTTTACCTAGATCGATTCATTTCTAGCAATCTACGGTACAGCGCCCGACTTGAATCTGGTAGACATGGATTCGAATCCTATCGCCGGTACCAAATACAGGACCACGGTCGGCTTCGCTAAAATGTCCACTGTTGAAAGATGCCTTGCTCGTAAAACATTCAAAGTAGTAAACATAAATTAATTAAGGAAATGAAAATTTCTAATCCTGTTTGGACAGAGTTTTAATCAAAGCAATTAAGCTAATGACTTATGCCAAAAGAGGCAATATCATGTATTATTAAATATTTCGCAGTGTATAATGCAAAAAAATCTATATGTTAACAAAGAATGACATGAGCTTTCTATTTTATTTATTACTCTATTCGATATGGATACTTTTACTCAACATTTGATTATAAACGAGAAGGCAATTAATAAAAATGAATAGTATATGTATATATTAATATGTGAATAAAAAAATAATTGTATTTTTTTTATAACATACTATTGGATAATATAATTGAATTTCTAATTTACATTATGTAAAAATGTAGATAAACTTTAGTTGCACAAATTACGCTCGATAAAGTAATCGTTTGGCCCAAACTTCAATTTGTTTGACCTATTTAAATTACATTCACATGGGTAAACGAAAAATTGACCCTTCATTACTATTTGCTTCCCAACAAAACGGATTGAAGTGTCGTTAAAGTTTTGTTTTTGTATTTTCCAAAATGGCATTTTATTTATAGGTAAAATCAATGATGTTATAAAAAGAAGCATTTCATCCGAATATGTGTTAACGCGTCAATAAGTTACTATTTCGAGTAACTTGAAGAAGTAAGTTAAAGCAATTCATTCTTTTATTTTATTTAGTTGGTGCACTCGTTACTTTTTTATTACTTTTATATTTGGACGGTATATCAAACATTTGTAACAAACCTTTAATAATTGTTCCCAAAGATTGACGAGATTCCTGATTTTTTTAGCCTAACGGCTATATATAATATACATATACCTTAATATACCTTTAAAGCACCCTGAGTGTTCGCTTGTATCTACCCATCAAAACGGAAGCCTACTTATATTCTTGTTTAATAGGCTTTTGTTGTTATTAGTCTAAGCACTTAGTCCATGAATTACATGAAAGAAAACTGGTTATCAAATTAAAGGATTATTAGCATCCTCAGGTAAACATTTAATTGTCAAACGATTATATTTTTGATACTTTGAATGTTTTACACGGGAAACGCATCTTTCAACAGTGGACATTTTAGCATAGCCGAACGTAGGCCTGCATTTAGTGCCAGTGGGTTGTGGGATTTAAACCCCCATGTTCACCAGGTCTAAGTCGAACGCTGTAACGCTAGACAGTCCCGGCCGGCACAACAATAATAATTAACTAATTAAAGATTCAAATAAATGCAATAAGTGAAACTGCTTTATAATTGAAATTAGTCATTTTATCGTAATAAAAAAGATTTGTTATTGGTAGAGGATTAACAGTATGGAAAAACACGATTTTATTCCACAATTGTACAAACGGACAATGTTTAATTTAAACTCAATTTAATATATACTAAATGACACAATCGGTTTATTACTGGACATGCTTTCGACAGAACACGTGTTCCATTCTATTAATGCGACTTTTTGCTTGATTACAATATTCAAAATAAACGACTTATAGTAGAAAGGGCAAGAAAGAAGGAAAGATACAAAAAAGAAATAAATATACAATTATTGATTAAGCAATTGTCAAGCAACATGTTTTCATCAGGTAGACAATTTTAGTAAAACCGTTTTTGGAATTGATGATGGGGGAAAATAAACTCGTGCCGGTTTGGGCTGGGCAATCTATCAACTTGGTGATTACTCCCGCTACATGGAATATAATGTGCAAAATAAACGATATTATTTTATTGTTACTACTTTAAGTATATTGCAGGAATCATGCCTTTTAGCAGCATTTAGTGGGTCGGTAGTAGGATTCAAACATATATCTACTCAGGTCCAATTTGACTACCGGAGGTAATAATACAATAAATATTGATTATTTTATTTAATAATAAATAATAGATTTATTATTGTTTTGAAGTGCCACATTGCTAAAAACGTATTCTCCAGTAAACAACTGTAAGTTTGTTTAGTTGTTCTAAATAATCGCCTATTAATAAAGGATTTTTTTATATACATATTAAACTGTTGAAACCAAAAATACGATACTGCAAGTTCTTTTTCAAATGATTTAAATGAATAAATACTTTGACAACTCACATTTGAACTTGACTGAATTTGGGTGGACTCCAGTTGATTAGACAGCGTTTTTGATTGTTTACGTTCGATGTTGTCATTGTCGTACAATTGTGATTTGTTTTGCGATCTTAACGCTAATTCCTTATTTTTCGAGTAGGTCAAAATTTGACTGAGCAAACATTCGGCAGTTACATTAATATTGGGCAGCGATCTATATGTACATCTGGCCTCCTGGTAGTGATTCAATGAATACGACTCCGAACGACAATGTTTCATTTGGTATGATGATTTGCATTAAAGAATGACGGAAAAGAATCATCTTTTTGTTTAAAATCGTTCTATAGAAAACTCGAATAATTTTGATTGGTCCAATTGAACTCGGCCAATCAAATAGCGAAAAATTGAAGATATATATGAATGGTTTGGAAATAGGCAACACCCAATAAATTTATTGGCATTTTTTTTGTAAATAAGACACGGTAATTTTATAAATTATTAAACACAAGTTTTGTATATTTTTTAGTCGCCGAACAAAATTTTATTAAACAAAGAAAAATATGGCCCTTTTAATAATTCTTTTAAGTATGTTGAGTGTATGTGCAGACGGTTTTTGCATGGTTTTACTTTGTGAACGCTAAACCTGTAAATATTGATAATTCTTTTTTTTAAGCTACGTTGTTTTAAATTATTAGAGTGGTCTAGTAATACAGCGTTCAATTTGAGCCTATGTGGGTATCGGTTCAATTCCCACTACCGGTACTATATGCGGTCCCACGTTTGACTTTTCTCAAAAAAACGTTTCCCGTAAAACATTCAAAGTGATAATAATAAAAAAAAAATAACTACGTATATTTTACTTGCTACTATATTTTTATTCATTAATACATATTTATATTTTATATGTACATATAATTTTATTTATATGTATGGGATGCTACTAATCCTGAGAATTTGAGTAATGCTTATAAAGTCTCAAATTCCAATGATGGTGATATTTCCGATTGTTTGTCCTCTGCATGGTGCATCGTGGACTAAATGCTTCTAGATACCTAGACTAATAACAGCAGGGTCCGATTGTACAGCGGCATAACTGAGCTTCCGTTACAGCGAGTAAGTGCAAGCATACACCCATGATACTTTAAAGTTATCTTAAGGTATACGTATACATATGTAGCCCTTAGGCTAAGGGAGATAACCCTAACAAAAAATCAGACGACCCCGTCAATCTTTATGAACAATGGCGACGTCACAAAGACACCGTCTACTAACCAAAAGCTTTGTTATTCTTCTACCTTTGTTACGTTTATTAACTCATTAAAGTCGATCGTTTAATGTGCCGTATAAATATGGAAAATAATGAAGAGGTGACCACGTTATCAACCAAAATGAGCATTTATATTAAAGTATATTTTATCTTTTTATTTAATACATAATGAGAATTTGTTTTGATAAAATTATGTTATTATCATTAACATTAAAAATTAGAATTAATTAATTATTCGTATTTAATATTTGTTTTGAAAATATAACTACAAAATAACATTTGAAATGTAAAATGGAATACTATTATACTAGTTTTCAACGTATATATATATATATATATATATATATATATATTACTGTCACTACTTCTATCTATCATTCAATGTAAGATTTATTGTTGATAAAATTGATAATCTACGCCTACTAATTAATGCAAAAATTCAATGTCAACAGTAGGTTCTATTAGTTTAAAAATTCTCGTTAAGTAAATACATAATTCGTCTAATTGTTTTTTTCCCCTCATTTTTACATTTTATTGGTCTTTTCGTCAATGCCATCAAATGTGTGTCGTGCATGTATCTATATAACGCCGCCTAAAGAGCATAAAATTGAACTAATTCAGGCAGATGATGACGAGGTCTTGGGGACAGGAAGAGAATCCGGCAGTAAAAAACCGACGCCAAAACTATTTAATGCGGCATAGCGGTCGAATTTGAATCTCGGTGGGTATGAATTCGAATTCCAACACGGGCCCACAAAATGCGGGCCCACGTTTGGCTTCGCTAAAATGTCACCACTGCTGAAGGATATTTTTTGTAAAACATTCAAAATATTAAACATAAAATAAATAAAAGAAAACGGAATATATGTATCTATATGTTGAATTTACTTTTGGCGAGTTTACAAAAAATATTAATGTTATTCCTTTATTTGTGTTTACTACTTTAAATGTTTGTCTTTTAGCAGTAGGGATTTTGGCGAAACCGAACGTGGGCCCGTATTCTAGTGCTTGTAGTAGAATTCAAACCAATTCAGGTGCAAATCGAGCACTTGAGCACTAAACTACCTCGCACTTCCAAACAATTTTATTCTTTTGCCTACAAGTAGAAATGGACTTTCTTCTTGCGTTGAAGTGTTTATTTAAATCTACATTTGTTGTCAATGCGGAAACTGGAACAGACGTTAAGCAACCGAACAAAAAAGGAAACAGATTGGCCAAGTTGCCATTTGATAAAAATAAATCAAAGCGACACGAGTCGGGACGCCATTTTGTTACAAAATAAAAAGACCAATCTGTTTAATTCGAAATACAAACAAACAACCTTGGTTTGAAATAAATTTCAATTTTTTTGAGGGGGGGGGCGAATGCATCATTTCTTTGAGAGACACAGAGAAAAAAGCTGTTTCCAATTTATCTATACATTATTTGAATTTGGGTTGTTAAATTGGAAACAGATGTAGTAGGAAATAGTTTGGTACATTTTTTGCAAATAAAAGACTTTATATGCAAAATGAATAAAAACTATAAAATTTAATCTAGAATTGTCGGATTGTAATTGTCAGATTTACTTGAATAATAAATCCACTTGGTTTCAGTTAACCGGGAACACTGTACAGCTGTTTCACATCCTCATTTGGAATTCATTTTCATTCATTTTGGTTGGTGACGTGGTCACCTCTTCATTATTTCCCATATTTATACGACATGTAGAACGATCGATTTCGATGGCTTGACAAGCATAGACAAATGTGGAAGAATAACAAAGTTTTTTGGCTGGTAGACGGCATCCTTGTGACGACGCCACTGTTCGCAAAAATTGACGAGGCCGCCTGATTTTTTGTCAGGGTTATCTCCCTTAGCCCAAGGGCTACATATGGTATACGTATACCTTTAGATACCTTTTAAGTATCCTGGGTGTATGTTCGCACCCACCCGCCGTAGCGGAAGCCCAGTTATACCGCTGTGCACTCGGACCCTGCTGTTATTAGTCTAGATGCTTAGGGGCACCTAGTCCAGGATGCACCACGTGGAGGACGAACAGTCAGGAATATCACCATCATTGGAAAGTGAGACTTTATAAGCATTACTCAAATCCTCAGGATCATTAGCATCATTTGGAATAATCAGTAGTGCATACCTTTCAAGTTTTACACACACACATACACACATAAACGTGAGTTCACGCCCTATCTGGTGTCAGGCCAGCGCCTGAAATCATTCAATTACAAGCAGTTAAATTTAACCATGTAAATTTATTATATATAGTAAATCTGATCAATGTTAATTGTCTTCAAATTCCTACGTTACTACCGGTTTACAAGTGAGTGATCCCTTCCACAAGGAATTCGAATTTTTAAAGATACGATATTAATTGACTGTTCTGTGGTAGTGAATCCCTAATTTAGAATAAAGAAAACGAAATAATTATACTAGATAAAAATATATCATTTCTTATTTGGAATCATCAGCAGTGCATACTTTTCAAATTGTACACACAAACACGCCTTACCTGGTGTCAAGTGAGCACCTTAACCACTGAGCCACGGATGATTGAACTTAACATCGTAAATGTATTATTTATAGTTAGCGGTAGTAACGTACAGTACTTAAAGACACTGGACAATTAGAATTGATCAGATACACTATAAATAATAAATTAACAGGGTCAAGTTCAACCACCTGTTAATTAATGCTGGATTTATTATTTATGTAAATCTGACAATTCTAAACAAAATAAAAATCCTTACAAACCTATTAATAATAAAATTTAATAAACCGATGCGCCTTAATAACTAAGGATAGTTAGGTTGTACATGTTATGCCCGAGGTGTTAAATTGATTAAAATAAATGAACTACTAAATATGCCGAAAATTCTGACTTGACAACCCACTTGTTTCACAAACCAAAAATAAGAACGCAACACAAACATTGGACCAAAATAAAATATACTAAATAATGCAGGTGTGATATTTTTTAAAATGTTTATTGCTTTTACGAGAAACGCATCTTTTAGCAGTAGACATTTTAGCGAAGCCAAACGTGGACCCACGTTTTAGTGGGCCGGTGGTGGGAATCGAGCCCATGCCTACCGAGGTCCAAATTTAAACGCTGCACCGCTAGACCACCGCGGCAAGAATGGAATTACTTAGCTGGCCTATTTTTTGTCCTTTTTCATCCTAACTTCACTGTAACTGATTGCATCAGTTTAATGAAATGGTGTTTTTTTAGCAATATTTTTACACAAGTTAAACTGTTAACTTTGCGCTCAAATGCGCCTTTTCTTTTAATTGGACTTGCGATTGGCTGTGACGTTAGTAAGATTACATTTTATTTTCAAATTAAATAATATTGCTATAATGTTTGTGTTTAATTTAGTAAAAATAATTCAAACCAAATTACTTTATTACATAAAATGGATTTTAAGAATTATTGAAAGGGGCACACTGAATTAAACACAATTAATTTATATATTTTTTTATTCGGTTTTAATTGTTTTAATCAATCTGTTGTTCCAAAATTTTTGACTAACAGAATTAATAATAATAATAATAATAATAATAATAACAATAATAATAATAATAAATAATAATAATAATAATAATAATAATAATAATAATAATAATAATAATAATAATAATAATAATAATAATAATAATAATAATAATAATAATATCCAGCCATCTACAGATTAGAAATTTGTAGTTTTAAGAAAAGCCAGAAAAGAAACTAAATTGAGTAGAAATAAAAATGCTTTCCTAATCCAAAATTGAGTAGAAATCAAAATGCTTTCCTAATCTTTAGGTTTTTCCCATTTTGATAGAAAATCGATGCTATGGAAAACTGATGCTATTAGAAAACAACTAAAATTTATTGAAGCTTATTACAATGTTTAAAGAAGATAATTGAGGTGTTATAACCACATTCTACAAAACAAAACGAAAAAATGTAACGAGGCAGATTTTGACAATAGAAGTAGAAAGTAAAAAAAACAAGATTTTTTTTGGATAGTGACGTGGGGTTACCTCTTTATTATTTTCCATATTTATACAACATATAAACGATTGACTTTAATGACTAAATAAACGTAACAAAAGTAGAAGAATAACAAAGCTTTTGGTTAGTGGACGGTATCCTTGTGACGTCGCCATTGTTCATAAAGATTGACGAGGTCGCCTGATTTTTTTGTTAGGGTTATCTCCCTTAGCCTAAGGGCTACATATGGTATACGTATACCTTAAGATAACTTTAAAGTATTATGGGTGTATCCTTTCACCTACCCGCTGTAACGGAAGCTCAGTTATACCGCTATACATTCGGACCCTGCTGTTATTATTTCAGGTGTCTAGAAGCATTTAGTCGAGGATGCACTACGTGGAGAACGAACAGTCAGGAATATAAACATCATTGGAGTTTAAAACTTTATATACATTGGTTAAATCCTCAGGATAATTAGCAATATTGGTGAAGGAGATGGTTAGATTGTGTGGAAGCAGTCATGTAAGAAAATAAACAAACAACGAGTAACACTGTCAAAAGAACCAAATGAAGAATATTGACACGAAACCCTTAATGAAAAAGAGAAAGAGATATATAGCAAAATATAAGTATATTTGGGAAAGTCAACCAAGAGCTGAAATGCACTGCCAGCAACAGTAATCTCGAGATCACTTTTCTGTCAACTTTACAGCCAATATTGACGTTTTAAAATTATCGTGCTACTTTCCAGTAGACTATTTATTTCACTTTTTGTTAGTGTTTCATACGTTTTTGCAACCGTATAATATGTGTACTTAGTTAACACTATCGTAATTATTATTGTTATTATTATTATCATTATTATTATTACTATTATTATTAATGCTATTATAATAATTATTATTATTTGTATTGTTATTATTATTATTATTATTTTTATTATTATTATTATTATTATTATTATTGTTATTATGATTATTATTGTTATTATCGTCATTATTATTATTATTGTTATTATTGTTATTGTTGTTATTGTTGTTATTGTTATTATTATTATTATTATTATTATTACATTAAGCCTTAATATCCTACTAGAGATACATTCAGCGTAAAAAATACATTTTGCCATCAATAAAAATAAATAAACAAATAGCAAGAAAATTTCGAACAAAAGTATTAAATAATAAAAACAAGATGCAACAAACAATTTACTAATATAATTATTAACATTTAGCTTTTTTAATCTTTTTATGTTATAGCATAAGGATTTGATTTATATATATATATATATATATATATACATAGAGCATACTCTATATGATCAGACCAGGTAAGTTTACTATTTATGTTTACTACAAGAAACTTAATTTTATTACAGGTACACATGTTTGTCTAATTTCATTTAAATGGTTTGTCTAATTCCATTGTTTCTGTTGCACGCTTCGTTGTAAATTTAAGCAGCTTGCATTGCGATAGATTTAAATTATAAATCAAAGATAGTAAACCACTGTTGAATTTCATTAATATTTGTTTTGGTGCACAATAAATCATTGTAGTAATTTTTACAATCAACTTCATAATAATTGCATTTCTTCTGTAAACTACAAACATACATCGCTAATGTTGATAATTTATCTTCAATTTTACCTCGTACAAAGATATGTTTGCATGCCACATAACTTCATTAATTCATTTTTTCAAACCCTGTTTATTTGTAGAGTGTAAACACAACAACTGAATGTGAACTTTATTTTAAGTGGTCAAGGTAAAGGATATATATACAGTAGTAGATGTATAAATTTTATAATTACAGTTTAAATGGTTTTATTATAATTTCAGTTAAAAGTAATTAAATACTTTTAACAAAATTAATACTGTACACTAATTTAAGCCTCTATTAATCTTAATGAATTAAAGCGTTTTTTTATGTAAACGAACACACTAACGTTTATAAGGGTTTTAAATAAAAAGTATTCAAGCGTTTTATATAAAAATAAAACATATTTTTATAATAACAATTACAAAACACTTTTTCTTAAAATAAGCATAGGGCAGAAACAACACAATCTACAAATTTCAGAAAACAAGGAGCAAAAATACGATTCCATTTGTTCAAACATTTTGACGAAATGTTTTGTTTAATCATTAACCCCCATAAGATCTTCCCGAATAGTTCTTAGCCAAGTTTTCTGTGGTCTACTCCAACATTGTTTTTTGCCATCATCAATTGTTCGTCTTTTGGGCGACAAACGTATATTTGGACCAAATTATTTTGTTTAGTCAAAAAATTATTTATTTTATTTATTTATGTTTGCTACTTTAAATGTTTGCACGAGAAACATCTTTTAGCAGTGGATATTTTAACAAAGCCAAACGTGGGTCCGCATTTTTGTGCCGATGATGGGATTCAAACCCATGCCCACCGAGGTCCGAATTCGAGCGCTGTACCGCTAGACCACTCTAGCACAATTAACTTTCACTTCTTGTTAGTTGTTTGCTGGAATGGTGTCTTTTTATTGTTGCTGTAGCATTGTATAGTTTTTTTAGAGGTTAACTTGCACAGCTTGTGCTCAAACCCGCTTCGTTTGTTTAGGCTTGGAAGTGGTTAAATTGATTTTTTGGGATGTTATACATACATACAGATAGTGACATAAGTGACTCCAATGTTGACCTTCTATGATATTAAAATATATGTAGCACTTGTTACTTATCTTAGATATACCTAACACTTTAAATAAATACCTTAGATAATACTTTACAAATATATATATATATATATATATATATACATTTAATATTATTTGCAAAAAAATTCCTAATATAATTTACGATAACATTCGTTTTAGCACTAAAGCACAATACCACTATTACGAAAACTTAAAAATATACACGGATTATTGGTTTTAAAAAATAGTTTTGTTTGCTAAAATACATAAATATACAAAATAAAGGTAACAAACTTAATAATGTCAGTAATTTAAACAATATCCACGCCTTTATTCAACTTCTGCCAGCCGCTTTGGGTAGGAATCTATCAACGTACTAATATAGTCCTTCAAAATACAATTTTTTACATGATTAATTTTAGCTTCCAATAATACGTCAGTTTCCACGCGGTTTACCTCACGTTTTAAAATACTAAAAACACTTTCAATTACATTGAGGTCTAGACTGTATGGAGGAAGTTTAATAAAAGTAAGCTTTTTGCTTTTCAAAGTTGTTGTCGTTTAAATAAGGAAAACATATATAGTAAATTGTAAGTCATATTAAAATACACATTACCACTTTTGAAATATGGACAGGAGCATTGTCTTGAATAATTGTTAGGTGTACTATAGCATTTCTAGGCAGCTCGCTATGAAATAATTGTATAACTATTTGCACGAATTCACCGCTGTTTAAATAGCCACTTGTACGCATCCATTTTGGAGACTAATTATATTTAATTGCAAAATACCCCTTTGATACATGAAGGATGTGCTACTTTTATTGCAGTACAAGTGTGGATGAGTGGAAAATTTAAACTATAAATAACCTTCAAATGTTCAGTCCATGACTCATCTGTGAAGTATATTGATCTCTAAAATGACGATGGATAGTGTTTGTACTTTTTGTAAACTCCACTAGTTGTAATCTATGAGTACGACTAAGTGGAGGTGTCTTAACAGCCGCTTTAAAAATAAAACCTTCACATTTCATCATCCTTCTTACAATTGAATATAAAAAATCTTCTAAGTATTGATTTTTTATTCGTTTTAAATTCATTGTGCAGTTTATTAAGCAGCATAATTATAAACTGATTATCTTGTTTGCTTGTTAAACGTTTTCTACCAACTGTGGGTAATCTGGGGCTTATTTTATTGTTCAAAATGTTGTATGTAGTTGAAACATCTACTTTCATGCATTCGGAAATAATTTTAACTTTTGTTCCCCTTTTATAAAAATCTTGAACTAATTCATAATCAGGGGACGATAAATAACGACGTTGTGTTGCTAAACCATAAGTATTAAACGCGCGGAAATAAAAAATTTAAAACGGAAAATAAAAATCGATCTTGTGCTTAAAATATTAAAAATAATTTTATAATTTTTTGGATAATAATTTGTTTTAAAAATATTTATATTAAAATACTTTTAAAATAAATAAATTGTTGATTATTCAAAAATACAGTGTAAATTTGTATGTATGTGTAAGCTGTTATTTTATTTTAAAAATTATTATTTTTAAAAATTAAAATAATATAAAATTAAAATACTTTTTAATAGCTATGTTTTGTAAATAAACTACATATTTTTATATTTAAATAATTTTAACCAGAAAAAGTTAAAGTTTAGGCATTGTATTACCAGCGTATGTATCAAGGTCATATATTTATTTTAAAAATGTAGCGCATCAATCAAATCTTTATGATGTGTAAAAAATTGCTATTTTAAAAATATACAATAATTTATTTTAAAAACAAAAGTATTTAAAATAAACTATTTGGAATGACATATATATATATATATATATATATATATATATATATATATATATATATAATTGTTTTAATTAAAAATAATAAAGTTGTTTTAACAAAATTGATATTTAACAGTAGTTTAAACATCTATCAATCACAATTAAATGTTTTGTTTTGTTATAAACAAACATATTAACATTTATACGGATTTTAAATAAAAAGTATTCAAGTGTTTGGTGACGATAGTTATAATTAAAATTTATATAAAAATTAAGTAATCTGAATAAAATGTGCTTACGCTAATATTAATTTCAATATTACAATTTCCTAATTTAAATACGAGTGTTTACATAAACTAATATATATACACAAGATAATATAAAAATTAGAATAAATAAAAAATATCGTTTTTAAAATTCGTATATAATTTAGAATAAATTATCGTGTAAACATTTAAACAAAATATTTGTATTTTAAAATCGAGTGTTTATTTTGTCAATCAATTTTTCTTTTTTGTTAACTTGAATTTGAACGCACTTTTTATTATACTGTCAGTTACTTAAATAAATTAATTTTAATTAAAAATTAATTGATTGTATTTAAATTTAATAACTTGAAACAGTAAGACAAAAGAAATATATAATACATTGTTTTTATTAGTTATAACCTGTAATTAAAGTAAACACATTAACTGGGTATAAAGGTTTTGATAATTATACAGTAATACTACTACTACTACTACCACTACTACTACTACTACTACTACTACTACTACTACTACTACCACTACTACTACTACTACTACTAAGAATAATAATAATAATAATAATAATAGTAATGATTGATTTATTGACGTCATAAGAATGTTACCCGTCCGTAGTTTGGAATGCAGAAATTGGTAACATCGACTGTTCATTGAGCTCTTTTTCCAATTTCATTTTGTGTACTATCTATTCAGTCAACGAGAATTGACAAGTTCACAATATTTATTGGCTCATTTGAAAGTCAACATTTTTATTTAGAATAATGTTTTTTAGCAAAATGACATAAAAATGATTTATAAATCCATAAAACATTTTTATTTACAATTGTTGTGACAATTAAACGATGTCAGTCTACAAAATACACAACTGTTTCTATTTGTTACTAAGCCATAACATTGTCTGGCTCAATTGAAAACAATGTGTAGCGATAGACTGCATCTGTATAAACGTAGTTGTGAATTGAACAACAATCAATTTTGACCTCAAATTGTCTAAAATTATTAAAAAAAGCTTTTTTATTTATTTATTTTTTAGATTTCAAGTAGCTCAATCACTTGTTTCTTTGTATAGGTAATCATAGTAATATTTAGAGTTTTTCACAAACTGAAATTCTATTAACATTATTATAATTCACATTTGTTATCCTTCTACATCACTTAATGCAACATAATTTGTCAATTAAGGATTATTATTATAAAGTGCTTAAAGTGAGTAGCAACTCAAGGAGTTAAATTCAAAATGGAAAATGTTACTTACCGCATTAACAATTAATTTAAACATTGATTTGTCAGTATTTTTTAAAGATTATTTGCCGTAGTTACTTAATTGTATTGTTTATGCCAAAAATAATATTTACAAAATTATTTGAATTGAAAGTGTCGAGAACATTACAATTGGACATTATAACTAGATACTAACTGATTAAGAGCTTTGTGTCACAAGATAATAATGATAAAGCCCTTTTCTACAATCTATTTAATAAAACCATTATTTCTAATGTACTGTTCAAATGTATTCAATTAAAGTTATATATAATATATTATACAAAACCTTTTGCTTTAAACATAAGTATGAGGCAATAAGATAACGCTTACAGCAAAACAACAACAACAAAGTCTCGTTAGCATTAAAAATTCTGCACATCGAAGATTGAGCTTCCTTTCGGATTTCACTCAACCCTGTCATCTGTGTAACTCTGTCATGCAGATACGTGCGATCACTTTTTTGCAGTTGTTTGCAGGAATGGCGTCCTCTTATTGTTTCCGTAGCAGTATAAATTTTTTTTCATAGGCCAGGTTGCTAAGCTTGCGCTCAAACCCTCATCCTTTATCCAAACTTGGGACTGACTAGATTGAATTATTTCTGATCCAGACTAAGCGGAGTTATTCAATTGAAGTATCAATGTATAGATTGCTTGAATTATAATTATATTACGAGCAATTTAGTGTTTACGACGTTTATTATTAGTTGTGCCTACTGTGTTTATTAATGCATACTAGTGTTCAGAAAGTTAGCAAACCAAACATCAAAACACAATCAGACAACTAGAATTGTTGTCGATCAAATAGAGTCGACCGCGTTAACTTGGTCAATGCATATGTAGACAGAAGTTAAAAGGTACAAGAGTGTAACCACCGTGTGTACCAAATTCACAATAAACATCCTACTAAACAAATAAATAAAGAAAGGTTGATAAAACGTAGGAAAAAAATTGAATAATGTACCATTCATGTTGTTTTAGAAAACCCAATTTAATTCCACTGGCTGTAAACTGTTATTTGTGGGAAAGTAGTTGTGTTGTTAATGCAACGTTTTTTTTTTGGTTTGTACACACCGAATTAATACAAATAATATTGGTTTACGCATAATACACACATAGAAAAGTGAAGTCTTGAAAGTAATAATAGGTATGCAGTTTAAGCCGATCTAATTCAGATTGTATTAAATTTGACAAAAATGTTATTTGATCTGTTTATGCCATTTTAACTAATGTTTTATCAACATGTAAAATCAAAATGAAAACCAATTCCTTCCATTTGCTTTATTTCGCACATCACTTGTTACTTGAATAGAGTAACAATTATTTATTAATTGTTGATTGTGTTGTCACTTTTACAATAACGTTATTTGGTGCCTGCTTCGACTAACCGCATAAGTGACTATGTCCTGAAGATGAGAGTGCAATCAGTATGTCAACCAACATATTGGTGCTTATACTTTGACTACAAAAATAACGCTTGTTTTTGACTGATTACAGATTGGGCTTTATACCTGATGGGATGAAAGATATGTAATGCTCCTGGTTGACATAAAACAAGTACTTGTATTAACTCCGCCTAAATACGTTAGTAAAAACATTTTTTAATTTATTAAAGTTTATAAAAGAATTGAAGAAAGGAGATTGAGTTGGTAATGTCAAATTCTATAAAAAAAGAAAACTGTGTGAAAAAGTGTATTATGAAAATGGCAGTAAAAGGTAAACCAACGCGAAGTCGATAAAAAAGTAAATGGTTCGGTTGTGTAAAAGAAAATATAAAAATAGAGGGACTGACAAAGTATGACACTGACAACACAACCAAATGGAGAAAAAAGTAGAATGAGAAGAATTAATAACCGTTTTATTATAATTAAATACAAACTTGTAACTAAATTAATCTTCAATTATTTGTAATGTTCATTGAGTTAAACACCTATTGAATAGTAAAATTGCTAAAATAAATATAGTGTTAGGTTGATGGAAAATAGTCCTAATTCAATTTTCTACAAAGTTTAAACAATTTAAATAAAATAATTGCCCTACAATCATTATATTTCTACATTATATTTGCCCCAGGTAACGTAAATTAATATTTTATTCATTTATGTATCATTTTTTAAATACTTGATTATAAAAATTTAAGTAATTTTATGTAGTAAAAGTTGAATAAAAATAATATTTAATTATTGTTTATTATATATATAATAGTTAAAAACCTTTTATAAAAGTTGAATTTTGTGTAATTCAAAATAAAAAGAATAAAAGCATTTATTTTAATGTTGAAAACAACGTTTACAAACAATTTACAAACATAATAAAACAAAAAATAAAAGTTATGGGGTTATTAAGCGGTGTAGCACTCCACTTCAACTTGAGTAGACATGAATTTAAAAGGCTCCTTTGGACTTTGCTACAAAGTCTACTTACTCAAAGGCGTTTTTTATTAAGCATCCAAAGCAGCATTAAATACAAAAGGCAAAAATAAAAATTGGTATTGGTATTTTAAACTTATTTTGCAAAATAAATCAAAAAAACTATATATATATAGTCATCACAACAATTACCGTATAAAAAGTTATTATTTAGCTAAAACATCTTTAGCAATTGTGTAGTGTACAAGAGAAACGTTACTTCAATTATGAAATATACAATAAATACTATATAATAATTAAAAAACTATAATAATATATAGATATGTATAAAACAACAACTGGTGAAAATCGAAAATAGAGTAAAATAGTTAACATGGTTTATAACGTCAAATATTAATAAAAAAATAGATCACATGTAATTTTTTCAGTTACCAAATGATTAAAGACATTACAAAGTTCAAAAAATTTAATAAACTTTGAGATGCTTTTTTTAAACAACTTGATTTAGGGATTTTGGAATAGTGTCAATAAGAGTGTTAATATGTTCTTGTTTTATCTCATATTGAACAACAAACCGAATGCGTTCACATGAATCCTCAATTTCAGTTTGCTTATTGATGTTGCGCTTTAGCATACTGTAAAAGGTTTTAATAACTTTGATGTCTGAGTTGTTACGTCGTAATTAAGTAAAAGATAACTTTTTTAATTTTTATTTATCGACTGTCTAAATGTAAATATATAACAAATAGAGTGAACCAAGATAAATATGACGTTACGTTTTTAGACGTATGACATGGAGCATTGTCCTAAAAAACAGTAATAACCTCTGTGTAAAAGTGCTGCATTTTATAATGAAAATGTTCTTTCATAACTGAAACAACTTTTTTACTATTTAAGGTACCAGATATAATTTTTTTAATAAATTGATGATACTTAATACCAAACCAACACATCGCTTGTCAATTGTGGCCTTTCTTTCTAACAAGCGGGAGTAAGTGTTTTAAAAACTCGACCGGCAGAACACATTTTTTTTAAATCAAACAGCTTGTCCCAAATAAAATTTCATTAACGATGTATACGGAAGGTCAATAACAAAGTTGTCGTTCACTCAATAATTTACATAAGTTTAATCTGTCATCCTTTTGTTTTTCAGTAATAAATGGTTTAAGTTTTAGCGATTGAAGTGTTAAACCAAATTCAATTGCTCTGTTTCCAATTGTTAAATACATTAAATTATTTAAATTATTCTTTTTAGTTTTTAAAATAAGTTTATTATAATTTTTTAATTCTATAACGATTTTTGGATTATCTGTAGTGATTGTTACACGTTTTCTTCCAACATTATCATAATTTCGTGGTTTTTGACCATTAATAATCCGATAAATTGTTGAAAGGTTGAAAGGTTAAATTCGCCAATATTTTTGGTAAAAATACTTTAGTTTTTAATTCTTTAATGAGATGATATTCATTTTCGGTAAAATGAAAACACTCTTATCACTACTGTCCATTTCACAAACGATGCAATCCGAAAGCAAAATTAGCGGATGAGCGGAATCTCAAGGTTAAAGATGATTAATAAATTATTCGATTTGTTCTAAAATTTTTATTCAAAATTAAAAAAAATTTTTTTTATTATTTTTATTTACATAGATTAGAATAATTGAATGTTTATTTTAATAATTGATATGACATTACAATCTGGGCAAATTTGAATATGCGTTTAACATCAATTTCAAGGATTACTCAATTTTCATTTTTAATGAAATTAAGCACATAAAATAATAATAGACTAATTATTATAAAAATTATGTAACTTCAATTTGTTATTCACGTTAATATAGAAGTACTTTTTAAATTATGCTATTTTGACTAACTCAGCCTTTTTCAATAAATATTTCTAAGTATATATAAAGGAACTATTAAGTACTTTACATTATTATTAATTCTCAATATTTATTTTAACTGCAAAACAATCGGACATAACAAATAATTTAGATTTGATACTCTTATAAATTTTTGCGATAATTTTTGAAATGGCTATATATATGTATGTATATGGTTGAAAAGGTAACAAACCTAGAAAAATGACAACGTTTCTTAGCTGGTAAAAGGCATCTTTGCAACGACGCCATTGTTTGCAAAAATTGGGCAGACGGTCTGATTTTTTATCCATTGACTGTCATCACTTGTATGTTGGGGAAAACGTTTATAATTGACTTACTGGGATAATAAAATAGAGAATAAAAGTTCCGCTGCGGTACAGCGGTCGACTTGAATGGACATGGCTGTGATCTTTATCACCGGCACTAAATGTAAGCCCCAGTTTGGCTTTTCTCAATTATCTATTTTCTAAATGAAATAGTTTGCAAAACATTTAAGGCACTAACAATGGAAGCATTAAAATAGTTATTAGTGTTTTAGTCACCTTTGTTATGCTGTATATTCTACTATCAGTTGTAGTGTGCATTGTGTAAGGGTTGGGATGCAAATAACCCTGAGGTTTTGACTAATGCTTACAAAGTCTTAATTATTACTAGTAATAGTCGTTGGGCTAAGAAAGATAACCTCGACAAAAATCGGACAATGGCTCCGTCGTCAATCAGTCAAGAAATGTCGTTATTTTTACACGATTGTTAAGTATATCAGGATGTTATAGTTAATTGTATAATGTGCCATATAAATACGCCACCAAATATATATATATATATATATATATATATATATATATAATATTAGACAAAATCATTTTGCTCTAAAAAATAAACCTGGGACAATACGACAACAATTACAGCAAAACAACAATAACAAAGTCTTGTTGGCATTAAAGATTCTGCAAATCAAAGATTGAACTTCCTTTCGGCTTTTACTCAACCCGGTCATTTATGTAACTCTGTCATCCAGATACGTGCAATCGCTTTTTTGCCGTTGTTTGCCGGAATGGAGTCCTCTTAATTGTTTCCGTAGCAGTATAAATTTTTTTTACAGAGGCCAAGTTTCTAACCTTGCACGCTCAAACTCTCCTTTATCTAGGCTTGGGAGTGGCTAGATTGAATCATTTATAATCCAAACTAGGCGTGGTTATATATATATATATATATATATATATATATATATATATATATATATATATATATATATCGTATTTTTCCTTTAAAGTGTACGTTTTGTACGTTTGTTATCTTTTTTATACCTACAAGTATTCTAAACTTGTTTTGCTTCTTGACATTGAGAAACAATTTTAAAATTACAATTTGTAGAAACAATAAAAAGATGACCACGTTATCAGCCATAATGAATGAATAAAAATATTTTTTAAACACAATCTGAAAATGTGTTAAACCTTATTTTTACAAACAAAATTAATTAAGTCTAATCTAATCAGCAATCATTCAGGTAAAACTAAATTAATTTTAAATATTATAAATTATTTAATATTTTAACAGCACTTTCAAATTAGTGTATTATACCTTTGAATTGTAACAATTATACAATTACTTCCAGACAGCTCAAATTTAAGTGATCTTGTGTAAAATTATATATATATATATATATATATATATATATATATATATATATATATAGTCAAACATATATATATATATATATATATATATATATATATATATATATATAGTCAAACAATTATTTGCCCATCAAAATTAGTGGTCAAAATATTGGTACTGTTGATTCATTTACATATCTGGAAAGCATCATTGGTAAAGATAGAAAAACCGAAATCGATGTTGAAGCTAGACTTGGAAAGACAATGTCAATCTTCCATAGACTCAAATCAATATGTTCATGTTCTTTTATCCGTTTAAAGACAAAAGTTTGTGCGCATCAATAATCATTTCTATAACAATATATGGAAGTGAAACGTGGAAGCGAACAGACAAGATTGATAAGATGATAAATGTTTTTCAACTCCGGTGTTTTGGAATTATTTTTAAAATTATGTAGCGCAATTACACGTTAAATAATGAGATCATGAGAAGAAGAACTGACACACTTTTGCTACACAATATCATTACAATTAGAGGAAGAAAATTAATCAGTCAAATTCTACGTTTGTCGCTCTTAAAAGACCGGCAAAAATGGTAGAAGATGATAAAGAAAGGTTGGAGTAAACAACAAAACTTGGCTAAAAACTATTTGGAAAGATCTAGTTGAATGGAATGTTTCATGGAGAATTATTATTACTATTATTATTATCATTAAACTTTAATATCTCACTAGAGATACATTCAGCGTAAAATATATTTTTACCATTAATATAAAAAATAATAAAATCAAAAATAAATTAAAGAAAAGTAGTAGTACAAATAATAGGATCAAAATGAAATAGAATATCATATGTTAATAAATATAAATAAAGTCAACATAGCATGCATGTGATTTTTTTTTAAATAATTCAAAATTACTATACATAGAATGAGTCATTATAAGGCACACTTGTTACATTATACTGCGTTTAGCAAAATGTTCAAATACATGGAAAAATTTTGTTATCTTATGTTTGCTTCGAATTATGGGACTTTGTTGTTGTTTTTTGTTGTAATTGTTATATTTATTGCTCCATGCTTATTTTAAAGCAAAAGGGTCTTGTAATAATATATGTAAATATGTATAAACATCATTTGCATTTTATGTTTTAAGTTTATATATTTATTGCTGAATATGTTTAAACATGTTTTTTTTTTAAATAAATTCACCTGAGAGGATTGGAAATGACTTAATTGAACACGTCCCAATGTTTGGATAAAAAGGAAAGGCCATGCGGCTTTAAAATATCAACACTAAAACTATATAATGGTCATAATCCTTCGAATTAGTTGAATACCAGATGGAGAATAGTGACTATAAACAGCGATTCTTAAGGAGGGGGTGTACAGTTTGTACTTTTAACGTTTTGTAGGTTTACATATTTCAAACCTATTTTGAAAAATAATAAACATATCTTTATTTTTGGTAGTTGTATCGGACTTTTATAAAATTATGTGCCTAGTTGTCCTTTCAAGAAAAACATTCCTAAATATATTTTTAGTATCTATTGTGAATTAAGCAATTAACTAAATTTTATTTTTGTATTAGTAAAAATATTATGTCATTTAATAGTTTATCGTGTATATACAGTTTTAATGGTTTTAAACTTATTTATAACAATACACATTCAATCCAAGTGTTTATTTTGATTGCACAAACAGTTTTTTATTAATAAAGATTAATTCATTATTTATATATTGTTATATTGTATATTATTATATTATACAAAACCCTTTTGCTTTAAAAATAAGCATAAGGCAATAAGGTAACAATTACAGCAAAACAACAACAACAACAAAGTCTCGTTGGCATTGAAAATTCTGCAAATCAAAGATTGAACTTTCTTTCGGTTTTTACTCGAACCTGTCATCTGTGTAACTTTGTCATCCTAATACGTGTTATCCCTTCTTTGCCGTTGTTTGCCAGAATGGCATCCTCTTGTATTGTTTCCGTAGGAGTATTAACTTTTTACAGAAGCCAGGTTTCTAACTTTGCGCGCTCAAACCCTCCTCCTTTATTCAGGCTTGGGAGTGACTAGATTGAACTAAGCGAAGTCTATATATCGTTATTTGTTTCAATAAAGAATATGACTAGTATGCGCTTTAAAAATTCGTTTAACCTTATCTTGACCAAAAAAAAGTAGTCAGTCAATATAACAAAATGCTAATTTAAAATTATAAAATAATGTTTTGTTTTATTTTTGTTATACAAAAAATTATTTTATATTTATGCATATGAGATCTAAAACTAAATACATTTTAAACTAATGTTTGCATGTTTATGTAAATTTAAGAAATGATGATTTTATTTGAAATTAGAGTAACCTATTTATTCTATTTTTTTATTATTTTTATATAAAGGTTAATAATAACGGACGTTCAACAGGCATATTTGAATGCTATTTATTTAAAAGCCCCAAAAACATAAATATTTTTATTTATAAATAAGTAAATAATTGAATTAATTAATTGCTATTAATAATCGTTTAGGTTATTGCAGAATATTTTTTTAGAAATAAACAAAATTACTGTTAATGAAAACAAAATTTAAAAAGTTAAAGGTTTATTGACAGCTATTTGTGTTACTAATAAATTACATTTTAACACTCTTTTCAATAAGCATTTAAAAGCTATTTACACACAGTTGTTTGCTATTTGTTGCCCGGGGTAACCTAGCAGTACAGCGCTCGACTTGGACCTGTGTTTAAATCCAACCACGTTTGGCTTCGTTAAATGGCTTGTTTTTCGTAAAAAATTTAACATAAACGATAATTAATCAAGCTCTACTTTTTTACTTGTCACTGCTTTCAACGTTTTAGGCAAAATGTATCTTTTATCAAGTGGACATTTGTGCACAGTTAAATGAGGGTCGGCATTTGGTAGGCTGGTGGCAGCATTCGAACCCATGCCCACGTAAGTTTCATTCGAATGCTAGATCACTGCGGCACATTGAACACTAAAACTAATTTACAAAAAGTGCCTAAAAACGGAGAGTTGAAATGGTAAAATAAATATTGTCGTAAGCTTTAAGAAAAGTTGAATAATAATTGTATTATTATTAGTAGTAGTATTACTATTATTTATTTATTTATTTATATAAGACGTCTTACGCTTTTAAGAGCATGGTGCAACTCAAGATTGTTTCAAACAGTTGTACATACTAAAAATTGAAATTTTATTTGGATTTTAACATACACCCATTTTAACAATTACCGCAAAAAATTACAAAGGTATTAAATCTAAATTAATTTGTTATGTCCAATTGTTTTTTCGTAAAAACAACTATGGGGAATTAAAAATAATGTCTAGTGCTTAATAGATCCTTTATATATACTTAGAAATATTTATTTAAGAAACTGAGTCGGCCAAAATAGCATATTTTAAAAGCTACTTCTATATTAACGTGGATAATAAGTTAAAATTACATAATTTTTATAATAATTAGCCTATTATTATTTTGTGTGCTTAATTTCATTAAAAATGAACAATAACTAATTCTTAAAATTGATGTTAAGCGAACATTCAAATCTGTTCTGATTGTGATGTCATAATAATTATCAAAATAAACATTTAATTATTCTAATCTATATAAATAAAAATAACAAAAATTTTTTTTCTTAATTTTAAATAAAAATTTTAAAATAAATCTAATAATTTATTATTTACGTTTAACCTTGAGATTCCGCTCAGCCGCTAATTCTGCTTTCTGATTGCATTGTTTTTGAAATGGAGAATAGTAATAAAAAATGCTTTCATCTTACTGAAAATGAACACCGTATTATTAAAGAATTAAAAAATGAAGGATTTTCACCAAAAAAATTAGCAGATTTATATAGAGTTAACCTTTCAACAATTTATCGGATTATCAACGGTCAAAAACCCCGAAATTATGATAATGTTGGAAGAAAACGTGCAACAACAAGTACTGATGATCAAAAAATTATTATAGAGTTAAAAAAATTATAATAAACCTATTTCAGAAACTAAAAGAAATAGTTTAAACAGTTTTACTTATTCCACTATAAGAAACAGAGCAATCGAATCTGGTTTAACTCTACAATCACCAAAGATCAAGCCATTTATTACCAAAAAACAAAAGGATGACCGATTAGCCTTTTGTAAACTATGGAGTGAACGACACTTATGTTATTGGCGTTCCGTATACTTTGCTGATGAAACAATGATTCGGAATAAACCATTTGGCTTTAAAAACAAAGTGTTGTGTGGGACAAGTTTTCAAAAACATTCACTCCCGGTTGTTAAAAAGAAAGCCCACCCTCGACAAGTAATGTGTTGGTTTGGTATTAAGTATAATCAACCTATCAAATGGAGAATTATATCTGGTACCTTAAATAGTGAAAAATTTGTTTCAGTTATGAAGGATGTTTTTCATTATGAAATGCAGCACACTTACACGGGGGTTACTACTGTTTTTCAGGACAATGCTCCATGTCATACGTCCAAAAAAGGTAACGTCATATTCATCTAACTTCACTATATTTGCTTTATATTTACATTTAGACAGTAGAGGGGCTAAAATCAAAAAAGCTATCTTTCGCTCAATTGCCACCTAACAGCCCGGATATCAATGTTATTGAAAATTTTTTCAGTATGCTAAAGCGCAATATCAATAAGCATACCGAAATTGAGGATTTATGTGAACGCATTCGGTTTGTTGTTCAATATGAGATGAAACAAGAATATATCAACACTCTCATTGACAGCATTCCAAAACGCCTGGATCAGGTTGTTCAAAAGAAAGGCGATCACATAGATTATTGAATTTTTTGAACGTTGTAATGTCCTTAATCATTTGGTAACTGAAAAAATTGCGTGCAATCTGTATTTTTATTGATAGTTGACGTTATAAATCATGTTAATCATTTTACTTCATTTCTGATTTTGCACCCGTTGATATTTTATATAATTTTTTTACTTACAATATATATGTATATATAATTATAGTTTTTTTCAATTATTATATAGTATTGTATATTTTATAATTGAAGTGACGTTTCTCTTCTATGCTATGTAGATGCTAGAGAGGTTTTAGTTAAATAATCACTTTTTTGCAGTAATTGTTGTGAGGGTTGTACACCGTTATCAAAATTATGCTTCTTCTTCTTTGACGCAGTTTAATAGAATAAGAATAACCTATTATTATTGTTATTATTATTATTACAAAACCCTTTTGCTTTAAGAATAAGCATGGGGCAATAAGACAACAATTACAGCAAAACAACAACAACAATAACAAAGTCTCATTAGCGTTAAATATTCTGCAAATCGAAGATTGCGCTTTCTTTCGGCTTTCACTCAACCTTGTCATCTGGTAACTTTGCCATCCAGAAACGTTGTTGTTTGCCGGAATGACGTCATCTTTCATTGTTTCCGCAGCAGTATAAATTTTTACAGAGGTCAGGTTGCCAACCTTGCGCTCAAACCCTCCTCCTTTATCCATGCTTGGGATTGGCTAGATTGAATCATTTCTAATCCAAACTAGGCGGAGTTAAGAATAACCTATTAATTGAAATTAAATTATTAAGTTTTTATATAAAGGTCAATGATAACTGACGTTCAACAGGCATACTTAAATGCTATTTATTTAAAAGCCCCGAAAATATAAATATTTTTATTTATAAACAAGTAAATAATTGAATTAATTAATTGCTATTAATAATCGTTTAGGTTATTGCAAAATATTTTATTTAAAAAAAAACAGAATTACTGTTAATAAAAACGAAAATGAAAAAATTGAAATTTTATTGACAGCCATTTGTGTTACTCCTTTTTTGACAAATTATTATTTTTATTTCTTACTGTAGTCTAATATAATGGTATTATCGTTTTATTATTTACTGTAACAAACTTTTTTATCTTTCATTTGAACCGGACATGGAACATGCTAGGGTAAAATAAATATGTTTTTATAATAAACGTTACGTGCCAATGCATTTTGGATAAAAGCATTTACATATTGAATAAATGTTGCTTTACATTTTTCGTAGTATATATATATATATATGTTTGTGTTCCTTGTCTGAAAATTTTAAAAAATATTAAAAAATAGTTTAATAAAATGTTGTTGGTGAAATTACAAACTGCAAAATTTTATTATTATTATTACAAAACCCATTTACTTTCAAAATAAGCACGGGTCAATAGAATAACAGTTACAGCACAAAAAAACAACAAAGTTGCATAATTCAAAACAAACATGAAACAACAAAAAAATTCCATTTAGTTAAACATTTTGCCAAGCGTTTCGTTTAATCCCATACAACATTCATTTCAATTGATTCTTTTTGAATGGTTGTTAGTCAACTTGTCCGTAGTCTGCCCCAACCTTTCGTTTACCATCTTTAGTTATCCATTCTAAAACTGTTCTTGCTGGTCTTTCGGGCGGTAAACGTACAATTGACCAAGTAATTTTTTTTGTCTAATTGTAATGATATCATGTAGTAAACGATAGTCAGTTTTTCTCATAATCTTTGTGATCGAGGCAGGTTTTTGGCATTGAAAATTCTGCAACTTAAAGATTGAGCTACCTTTCGGTTTTTACTCAACTTTGTCATCTGTATACGACCAATCATTTCATTCTCATTGCCTACTAAAATGGCTTTTTCTGATTGTTTCTGTAGCAATGTGGATTTTTTACAGTGGTTAGGTTGCTAATCTTGCGCGCTCAAGCTTTCCTCCTTTATCGAGGCTTGCGACTGACTAGATTAAATCATTTCTCGTCCAAACCAGGCGGAGTTAAACTGCTAGAAAACAAATTGTTTTAAACATTTTATTATCTTTTATAAATATTATTTAATTGTGTGATTGTTTTGCTTATCCTAAATTATCTACTTCCTGATTTATTTAATTTTTTTGTCATTAACAAATCAAATGCAGTAATTATATATATGTATATAGGCAATTATTAAATATGAACAATTACACAAATACTGCTTTATAAACTTTTATTAATGTTGAACTGAGGGTTAAGAAAAATCATTATCATCAACAATAACAACAACAACAATTATATATATTTTTATATTTTTTTCATAAATTGAAAGAGTTATAATTGTATTAAATTTAAATGGATTAAATTTGCAAAGTTATAATGAGTTTACCAGTCTCGGTGTTTAACAGTATTGTGGTTAACAAAATTAAATAGAAAATTTATAAAGGATTATAGTGTAAGGTATTCAGTGCTTGTTGCTTATCTTAAGCATGTACACACCTTGAATAATATTTTAGTAATAAATGTGTTACAAAACACTAGCTGCAAAAACTAATTTCTATTAATTATAGGTATTGATTTTTGTTTTAAAAATCACATGTTAAATAAAGGAACTTATATAATTTGTTCTTTTAAATAATTAAGAATATATATATATATATAACTCCTCCTAGTTTGGATCAGAAATAATTCAATCTAGCTAGTCCCAAGCCTGGATAAAAGAGGAAGGTTTAAGTGCAAGGTTAGCAACCTGACTTTTATAAAAAAGTTTATACTGCTAAGAAAACGATCAAGCGGACGCCATGCCGGCAAACAACGGCAAAGAAGTGATTGCACGTATCTGGATGACAAAGTTACATAGATAACAGTGTTGGAAGAAAGCCGAAAAGAAGCTCAATTATTAATTTTTTTTAAACTACTCATTAACGTTTTGCAAAAAATGTCCTAATGTTAATCAAACCCGTGTTGAGAATGATACTAGCAACTCCATATTTATAAAAAAATATATACTTTCACTAAGTAAGCAAAAAAGAAACAATATTTTGCATAAAGGTATTATCTATTCATTAACAATTTCTAATTATTTATGTTTACTACTTTGAATATTTTTATTTATTTTATTTTATGTTTATTACTTTGAATGTCTTACAAGAAACATCTTTCAGAAGTGGACATTTTAGCAAAGCCGAACGTTGACCCGCATTTTAGTGCCGGTGATGGGATTCGAATCCATGCCCACCAAGGTTCGAATTCGAGCGCTGTACCGCTAGACCACACAATTGAATAATTACTGCAAGTTAGTAACTTTTTTTAACTCCGCCTAATTTGGATTAGAAATGATTCAGTCTAGCCAGTCCCAGGTCTGGATAAAGGAGGAGGGTTTGAGCGCACATGGTTAGCAACTTGACCTCTGTAAAAAATTTTATACTGCTACGGAAACAATAAAAGGACGCTATTCCGGTAAACAACGGTAAAAAAGTAATTGCACGTATCTGGATGACAGAGTTACACAGATAACAGGGTTGAATGAAAGCCAGAAAGAAGCTAAATTGTTGATTTGCAGAATCTTCATTGCCAAAACCTTAACCAGTGTTGGAACATGAAATGTGCGACATTTTTTCGTACTGGATAGTTAGAACAAGTCCTTCAAAAAATGAAAACGTACAACTTAGATATTTTGCGTATTAGCCGTATTGTCGGGTTGGTCTAACGGTACAGCACTTGATTTGTACCTCGGTGGGAATCAGGGTTCGAATCCCACTACCGGCACCAAATTGCGGACCCATGTTCAGCTTCGAGTAAAATGTCTACTAATGAAAAATGTTATTCTAGTAAAATATTAAGTAAAGTAATAAATATTATATATATATATATATATATATATATATATATATAGAGAGAGAGAGAGAGAGAGAGAAAGTTGGTACTATGTTAAATAAAAATGCTGTTGGAGCTATGATTGGATGGAAGCAAGTAAGCGACCGTATCATTTTAGCTAGATTTAACACCAAATTTGCACAACTAACAATTGTAAAAGTTTATGCTCCTGTTGATGCTACTGGGGAGAACCAAAAAGATATCTTCTATGATCAATTACAAAATTTGTTGGATGATGTGCAAAAAGAGACATCAAAATATTGATCATTGGTGATTTCAATGCAAAATTAAACCAAAACAAATCTGGGTACTTTTCAAATGTTGAACCACATGGCTATGCTGATTGCACAAATAATAATAGTTATAGGTTGTTGGCGCTAAACAGTCATTATGGAATGAATGTTGGCAACACATTTTTTACTCAAAAATATATACACAAGACAACGTGCGTTTTTCCCGACGGAAAAATAGTAAACGCGTTTGACTACATTTTTATTAGCACAAAATGGCAATCTTTTTTGCAAGATGTACGTGCATATCGCGGTGGAGATGTTGTTTTTGATCACAATCTTGTTGTTAGAAAATTTCGTTTAAAATTAAAGTAAATAAAAACCGCAAAAGAAATTATTTTTATTTTCGTGCGAGAAACTTAAGCGACCAAATATGACAAACCAACTCTACGACTCGTTAAGAAATACATTGCAAAATCTGTAAAGGGTAGAAAAGTTTGATAGTCAATAAAAATTGTTTCATAAAACAATTACAAACTGTGCAGCAAATGTACTGGGTAGAAAATGTCGCTGCGCAAAGAAACATTGGATTTTATCAATCTCTTGGAATGTAATTGATTTCAGAAAAAAACAGAATTAGAGAGAAATCAAACTTGTAATCCTGTTATCTGGAAAATATTCGATGATAAATATAGAACTTTAAATAAACAGGTTAAAAAACCGCCGCTAAGATAAAAATAATTGGTTAGAAAACAGATGCAAAGAAGCAGATAAAACAGCAGTAAAAAATGATTCCAAGACTCTATATAACATTGTGAAACTGTCGGGAGTTAGAAAAAATATCGATATTTCAATCAAAGAAAAAGATGGTTGTTTACTTTTAACAGATGATAAGCAATCATCTATATGGGTAGAGCATTTTAAAGAAGTACTTAATTAGCCCACGCCAAATACCCTCATTGATTTTAATAATGATAATGATATAAATTTGACTGAAAATCCGAAAATATGTACTGATAACATCTCTGTAACTGAAGTGATTTATGCAATTCAAAGGTTGAAAAATAATAAAGCAGGAGAACTTGACGAGATAACTGCAAAAATACTGAAACATAGAGGTGATGTTGTAGCACGTGAGCTTGTTCATTTATTTAATGTTATATGGCATAATGAACAAGTTCCAAATGATTGGCGGCAAGGAGTAATTGTTACTCTTCCCAAAAAAAAGGTAGCCTGAACGATTGCATAATTGGCGCGGAATAACCTTATTGTCTGTTCTTCGTAAAGTGTTTTGCATAATCATTTTAAGTCGGTTAAGTAATGCGAAAGGTAAACACCTTCAAAAACAACAAGTAATTTTTTGGAAAGGGAAAAGCTGTATTGAACAGATACTGACCCTCCGTAACATTATTGAGTAAAGTCAAGAATTGCAACCATCACTTACAATCAATTTTATTAATTCTATGAAAGCTTTTGACAGTGTTTATCGAGAATCCTTGTGGAAAATTGTTACGTTTTACATAATACCGTCGAAGTATGTGACTATAATGCATTTTCTATAACAAAATTCAAGTTGTTGTGTTTGAACCAAAAGTGGTCATACTGCTATGTTTCTTCTATTAATTGATTTTATTATGACCCGGTCCATAAATAATTTATTTTATTGTATCAAATAGAATCATGGGAAATTAACAAATTTTGATTTTACAGATAATGTTGGTCTACTCAGTGAAAATCCAGAAATAATGCAAAATATAACAACACGTCTCAGTGATATCAGTTCTTGTATTAGCTTACGGATTAATTGTTCAAAAACAAAAGTGTTATAACTAAGTCAAACAATTATTTGCCCATCAAAATTAGTAAACAAAATATTGATACTGTTGATTTCTTTACATATCTGGAAAGCATTAGTGGTAAAGATGGAAAAACCTAAATTAATGTTAAAGCTAGACTAGAAAAGGCAATGTCAATCTTTCATAGACTCAAATCAATATGGTCATGTTCTTCTATTCGCTTGAAGATGGAACTTCGTTTGTAAACATCTATAATCGTTCCTACAGCAATATATGAGAGTAAAACGTGGAAGCGAACAGACAAGATTGATAAGATGATGGATGTTTTCGTCGCCTATGACTTAAATGTATTTTAAAGATGATCTAGCGCTATCACACTTCAAATGATGAGATCATGAGAAGAACTTACTCTTGTTTACTACATGACGTCATTACAATTAGACAAAGAAAATTACTTAAACACATGTGAAGGTCGAGTAAAAGTCAAAAACATGCTCAATCTTTGATTTTCAAAATCTTTAATACCAAAAACATTCCTAGTGCTGGAACATTGAATGTGCGCACACTTTCGTAGTGGACAGTTAGAACAAGTATCTCAAGAAATGAAAATGTACACTTCATATATATATATATATATATATATATATATATATATATATATATAATTCCAACATTTATAATTATGACCGAGGTCTTCAATTATTTCATAAGTATGTAAAATGCAAATTGTTATTGTTATTATTATTATTATTATTATTATTATTATTATTATTATTACTATTATTATTATTGCTAATATTATTATTACTATTATTATTATTATTATTATTACTATTATTATTATTATTGTTATTATTATTATTATTATTTCTATTACTATTACTTTTATTATTATTATTGTTATTTTTGTTATTACTACTATTATTATAATTGTTATTTTTATTTTTATTATTACTATTTCTATTACTATTTGCTATTTTCATTATTGCTATTATTATTATTACTGTTATTATTATAATAATTGTTATTATTATGATAACTGTCATTATTATTATTATTATTACTATTTTTATTATTACTATTTTTAGTATTACTAATATTATTATTACTATTATTATTATTTTTATTATTGTTATTATTATTATTATTATTACTATTATTATTATTGCTAATATTATTATTACTATTATTATTATTATTATTATTATTACTATTATTATTATTATTGTTATTATTATTATTATTATTTCTATTACTATTACTTTTATTATTATTATTATTATTATTATTATTTTTTATTACTACTATTATTATAATTGTTATTATTATTTTTATTATTACTATTTCTATTACTATTTGCTATTTTCATTATTACTATTATTATTATTACTGTTATTATTATAATAATTATTATTATTATGATAACTGTCATTATTATTATTATTATTACTATTTTTTATTATTACTATTTTTAGTATTACTAATATTATTATTACTATTATTATTATTTTTATTATTGTTATTATTATTATTATTATTATTATTACTATTATTACTATTTTGATTACTATTATTACTATTATTACCGTTATTATTGTTATTATTACTACTACTATTATTATTGTTATTACTACTATTATTATAATTGTTATTATTATTTTTATTATTATTGTTTCTATTACTATTGCTATTTTTATTATTACTATTATTATTATTATTGTTATTATTACTATTACTATTAGTAGTAGTAGTACTATTATTATTGTTATTATTATTATTATTATTATTATTATTATTATTATTATTATTATTATTATTATTATTATTATTATTATTATTATTATTATTATTATTATTATATTATTATTATTATTATTATTATTATTATTATATTGCAAAAGCTATTTGCTTTAAAATAAACCAAATGCAACAAGATGGTTGTAGTATCAAAGAGTTCAATAAAGTCCCATAATTTAAAAATATATTGGGTAAGAAAATTATTTTATGGTTTCGTAAATAAGACATTCATTTTAATTAGATCTCCCCGAATGTTTCTTAGTCAAGTTTTTTGTGATCTGACTCCAACATTTCTTTTACCATCATTAATTGTTTATTCCAAAACCGTTTTTCCTTGTCCAATTAAAGATTCAGCAAATAAAAATTTGAGCTTTGTTATTGCTTTCTTACGGTTGCCTTCCGAAGTAGCTTTATTCAAAATTATAAATAACAAGAACCCAATTCTCTACAAACAAAAGTTATCAAAATTGAAATCTAAACGTCATTTTTTACAATAGACACATCCAAAAGTTTCCAAATTTCTTTTGGCCAAAATTTTATATTCAACAATTTGAAAAACTAGTTTTAATTGTATGAAATAATTTCAAAACGTCAATTTTAATTTGTTAGTTAATCGTTGAGTAGCATAATGCCAATTAAAACTAGAAGCAAACAACTAATTATGTAATGTTATTTAATATTCCCATTCTATTTGTTTAATCAAGCCAGCATTTTGACTAGTCAGATTAACTCTCCCTTACTTTAAAAGATATATATATATATATATATATATATATATATATATATTTACAACTTCTAAGCTAATTAGTGTTAAAAACGTAGTTACTAGGCTAAAACATTTGTAGTAATCATATAACATACAACAAGGACGTCAATTTAATTATAGAACGTGCAATATTATTTGATAATTAAAATACAAGTATATATATATATATATATATCCCGCCTTATTTTGTATATATATACAAAATGCTATATGTTTGTGACTGACGAGAATATACGAAATGAATTCATTTCACAGTTTACGTCTGCTTATATTTTTATTTGGAAATATAAAGGGAACCCAATGCTTTATATATATATATATATATATATATATATATATATATATATATATATATATATATATATATTGTTATTAATAAAATATTTACATTAAATATTATTTGACTCATAATTTAAGATTAAGTAAAATTATCAACATAAAATATATAAGGTCAAATATTTTCAATATACAAAATATATCCAATTTTTTAGGGTTAATAAATTGTTTTATGTATAATTTACTCAAAAATATTGAATGATAAATAAGATGGCTTGTGTTTGTAGCTACTTGACTTAGGTGTTTTGGTGTGCTCTTGGTTAAAATGCAGATATAGTTTTATGTAATTTAAATTTTAACAAAAAGTTGATTTAGACAAATATTTTTTTGATTTAAATATGGTTATACATGTTAACTTTTATTATTCAAAGGAAACAAAATAAATATAATTAATGTTAGAATTATTAAACAGCGATTTTCAAAAATATAATTATTTTTATTTTAGCTCTTGTTAAGTTTAAATTAAGATTTTATCTAAACAAATTAAATTTAAATACCATTATATTTAATTTTGCAGGATTATAACACAAATTATTATTTTTATAAACAATTGAAACTCTGTCATAAGTAAATTACATTTTAGCTTTATATATATATATATATATATTACTGAAAAATGACCTCTGTTTAAATTGATTAATATATTTTTACATAAGGATTATTTAATACTTCTTCTAAAACCAATTTAGTATTTGTTATTTATATATATTGTTTTAACTGTAAAATTTTAAGTATGTACACAAATGTTTGTACACAGCAACTTATTTTATTATCTAATATATTAATCCTCCTAAGTCAGTGTTTTATTAGGTACAATCAAAAGTAATTGGCATTAAAAACAATTTTATTTTACTACTACAAAACATAATTTTTGTGTTTTTATTTTGCAATAAAAAATAAACTAAACTTCCTGTTATAAAGAAGGTAAAACACATTATATTTTCTACCCCCAGGAAGCAGATAACTAAATTTGTGTTAATTATATATATTTTTTAATGTTTTTTATTATTTTTAAGTTAAATAATTTTTTTTTAACAAACAAAAAATAAGTATATAATATTTTTAAGAAAATACCCAAAATATTATTAAAAACATTAATGTAATTTTAATTTGTATGCAAACCAAAGTAACATTTTTAAAGTAATATTTTATGAAAAATCGGTTTTTAAATTATTCTAATTTTTTGGTTACTATGGTAACTTCTGAGTATAAACATACTTTAAAAATTATTTATTTACTAATAAAATACTAAAAAATAATTAACCAATTAATTTTTTAATAAATAATTTTTTTTAATTTAAAGTAAAATTTTTATGGGATAGAAATATAAACTTAAGATAAAAAAACGTATTTTTAAATAATGATTTTAAACAACAATTAAAAACTTATTAGTTATTATTCAAAACAGTGTAAATTGCTTTTAGTTATTCCGTTTATATATATATTGTTTTTAAAAGATGCTTTTTTGGCCAACATAACCTTTTTAAATAAATATTTCTAAATAAATATAAAACAATGATTAAGTACTTAACATTATTTTAAATTCTTAATAATTATTTTTACAGAAAAACATTAAGAGATAACAAATTAATTTAGATTATTTATTTTTGTATTTTAAACACTAATTTCTTCAAGGGGTGTGTATAATATAAACCAATTTTAAATTATTTAAACATTCATAATTTTTTTTAATTATTAACACTTTTTTTTATTTGTAAGCAAACAAATGTTTAAAGCATTAAACAAAACAATACAAGATTTTAAAATTATTAAAAATTTTTTTGTTTACAAGCATAAAATACAGCACATAAACACACTGATAGAAAAGAAAATATTTTTCTTTATCTTGGTGTTACAATAAGTGTAACTAATCTGAAAATATAATTTTAATTGGCTATTTTCAGTATAAACAGAACAACTTTAATTTTATTATTTATTAACAACAGTTTCCAAACAGTTTTCATTACACTTTGCTAATATCCAAAATATTTAAATTGCGTCGTTAAATATCTTGTTCCAATTATCCATTACAACAAATGTGAGTATATTCTATCTTCCCACACTGGTTACATTTTTGGCTCTGAGGATTGAACTTTCTTTTGGTTTTTACTCAACCCTGTTATCTGGGTCGTGCTGTCACTACGTTGCACTTGTTTGCCTCAATGGCCTTCTCTTGTTTGCTTGTGCAACAGTATAGATTCTTTTACGGAAGCCAGTTTGGGCTCAAAATCATTGTCCTAAATTAGTTCATTTCTGATCTTTTCTAGATGGAGTTGTTATTAGGTTGAAACACATGAACTGTCCGATTTTGGTTAACTTTCAAATGCTTATTTATTGAAATCGGTGCAAACAAACGCACTTTACTTTTTTGTCAATGCAAACTGAAATGTGACCTTGGGAAAGCTTTAAATTGCATTTACATTACATGAGCATTGCATTATCCCTCTTAATGAACATGATGTATGCAGAATTATTAAGACTAATATTATTATAGAAATTTAAATGGGACATTACAATCAGAAAAAAACATTAATATAGCATTGGAAATGTTTGTTGCAATCAGCGGACAATACGCCAGTGGTTTACGAAATTATGTTCCGCTGATAAAGGCGTCTATGATGAACCTAGAGAAAAATCACCCTTGGTTAAATATATCGATCAACTAAGGATATTGGTAGAAAAAAACCACAAACAACTATTTGAAAAATTGCAACAGTTTTGACTGTTTCTTACATGATTGTTTTTCATTATTTTAAAGTAAAAAATAGACGAAGTTGACAAAAAATCACAAATTGTATTAAAACCGAAGTAATCCCTTTTTGCACCGATTGATAACTTGTAATAAAAAATGACTACAATATGACAGTATAAAATGCTCTGAGCAATGGGTAAATGCAAATGAACCTGTCAGATGCTGTTCAAAACAACCTGTACAAAAAAGAAAAATCATCGTGACTGTATGGTGGAATTGTGAAGCTGTTATTGATTATTCGTTTTGAAAAAAGGAAAAACAGTTACTGCTGACACATACAGTGAGGAAATAGATTATATGCATAATAAGGTTGCTAACCAAACACCAGGTAATTGTCAACAGATGTGGATCAATTTACTTTCTAACAATGCAAGACATCATGTTTTCCAAACAACTGTCAGAAAATTAGCAGATCTTGGGATATAAAATATTATTACACTCGCCTTACTTGGTAAGATCTGTTTTTAAAGGATTATCATTTTTTCCAACATTTAGACTTTTTTTAAGGAATAAAACGTTTTTAATTCGTGAATCTGTGGTTGCAGTTCATCACTTTAAATCACATAGAGGCTTTTAGAAATGTCAATTAATTTTTGGCATCTTATAAGCTAATGAAACATTTTTTGATCAAAATTTTATCTTTAATTTGTTTTGTTTTTTCATTCTAATCGGACAGTTCGTGTGCTCCAGCCTACTAACATAATTGACTTTAATTGCATATTTTAATGTAACATGCATGTTGTTTATACCTATTAACATTAATCAATAACTAATCAATATGGACAATTATTAATTAGTGGAAACAATTGATTATATTATATTTATTAGTATTGTCGGTGCATAAACACATATTATTCAAATATTATCATTAGTAGTAGTTTAGTCTAAGTAATGAGCAAATTGATTAATAAATATGGATATTATTGCTTATTTTTTAAATAGAAAGCTGGAATACAAAAATATGCATAAATAATTTACGCTTGTAATAAATAGTGACAAATCAGTTAATATATGTATATATATACTGCTGAAATAAAAACATATATAATTATAGAATAATTATTAAAATAGACATAGAATGCTTCTGTTATTTAATCATTGATAATTTTTTCCATTGTTAAAAATATTAATTTCAATAATTAAATATCCATTTTCATTTTATTTTATTTTACAAGTTAAAAATAAATACAAGAAAATATTTTTATTGATTATTTTGTATCTAAAATAATGGTCAGTTTGTTTAATAAAAATATTATAATTGCATAATAATGTCATGCCAATAAAAGTTGTATGTAAAAGTTGGAAGTTAGATGCGTTGTCAAAAATGTGAATGATATCATCATTATTCTATTTATTTATTTATTTTAAATGACGTTTTATTTTTTAAATAAAAAACATCAATAACCTCCCTGTAAATAGACCGTTATTATTAAATTTATATTCCATACATTTGTTACAAAACCCTTTTGTTTTAATAATAAGTATAAGGCAACAAAAAACAACAGTAAAAGCAAAAACAACAAAAGAACCAGGGGGAACAAAATGATTCCATGTGTTCGAACATTTTGCCAACATTTTTGTCTGATTCCCTTGAGACAAATCATTTTAATTAGATCGACCTCAAATGGTTCTTAGCCAAATTTTCTATAATCTAGCCCTAACCTTTCTTTCGTTATTATCAACTGTTAATTCCAAAACTGCTAGTTTTTCGGGAGGTAAATGCAAAATTTCACCAAGTAATTTTTTTGTTTAATTGTAATAATGTTATGTAGCAAGTAACAGTTTCTTGTATGTGTTTAGTGCTTAAAATGTGATTGCTCTAAGTAATCTTTAAAATACTGCCAAAACACCAATAATAAAAAACATCCACCATTTTACCAAATTTGTTGATTCGTTGTCCCTTTAAATGTAAATTCATGTATTGCTGTAAAAAAAGTATTGATTGAAAAACATTATCAAATTGATGGGATGCTAATGATCCTGAGGATTTGAGTAATGCTTATAAAGTCTCAATTTCCAATAATGGTGATATTCCTGACTGTTAGTCCTCCACGTGGTGCATCCTGGACTAGGTGCCCCTAGGGATCTAGACTAATAACAGCAGGGTCCGAGTGCACAGCGGTATAACTGGGCTTCCGTTACGGCGGGTGGGTGCGAACATACACCCAGGATACTTAAAAGGTATCTAAAGGTATACGTATATCATATGTAGCCCTTGGGCTAAGGGAGATAACCCTGACAAAAAATCAGGCGGCCTCGTCAATCTTTGCGAACAGTGGCGACGTCACAAGGATGCCGTCTACCAGCCAAGAAACTTTGTTATTCTTCTACATTTGTGTTACGCTTATCAAGCCATCGAAATCGATCGTTTGCTATGTCATATAAATATGGGAAATAATGAAGAGGTGACCACGTCACCAACCAAAATGAATGAAAAATGAATGAATGAATCAAATTGATTTAAGTTCATATAAAACTGACATTGGGTTTCAATTTTGACTTTAAAATAAATTTCGATTTTTCTTATATATTTTGTCCTTACATAATTAAGTAAACGTTTTATAGAACGCACATAACTGATGTAAATAGCTGTACCAAGTATTTATCAAAAAGCGTTTTAATAAACGGTTTAGAGTTGGACGGTCTAAACTAGATTATCGTGTAATGCAATGCACAATATGCAACCGTTTGGCATTTAAGAAAGATTGAACTTATTTCACCTTTCAAACTTGATCCTGTTGTCGGAAATGTGCTACTGTCACTTTTTGGCCCCTAATTAGCGTTTTTTTAGTTTTTCTTTATATATTAAAAGCCCAGACCAATAATTCGGCAAATTAAAAGTTTAACCCTATTATTTTTCGACAGATCGGCTAATGTACATTTTCGAATTTTAATTTTACTACTTTTGACGCTAATGGACGTTGGTTAACAAAGCCGAACGTGGGCCCGCATTTAGTGGGCCGGTGGGGTGGGATTCGAACCCATGTCCAAGTCGACCACTGTACCGCTAAATTATTTGGGCCAAAAAGTAATATTTAATTTTATACATAAATAATAAGGTGCTTTGTGTTTTACTGTGCACAGTTGAGCTAATTCTTTTCTAACAAAACATTTAAATAATGTACAACGTGTTTGTGTGTGTGTGTGTGTAATTTCTACAATTTAGTTTTAGAAAAAAATAATTGTTCATATTGCGTCGAACGTTTTTAAATAGTATTGTCTAATTGTATATTGGGACTCAAACTTGCATTTTTTTAAATTATTTTTATTTGGCACAATTTATTATGATTACTATTTTTTAAATGTTTATTACTTTAAAGCATTGGGTTCCCTTTATAATTCCAAACAAAAATAATAGAAGACGTAAACTGGAGATGAATTTATTTCGTATATTCTCTTCAGTCACAAACATATAAAGAATCAGTATATATATATATATATATATATATATATATATATGTATGTAATTAACTTAACATTTATAACTATACATACATACACATATGCAACATGCGTATGTTACGTCCACGCTAAATTTAATGAAGTTACGTCACTTGGTTCAAACAAAACATCGAGTGAACTTTAATGATTGCTTTAAAGTGTTGATAACTACTCAAACTGTTAATATGTTAAAAACACTTAAATCTGTGTACATCCACACATTAAAACCCATCTTGTGTGCACAATAACAATTTGTCCACGCTAACGTGAACTTACATATGCATGTTGCATATGTGTATGCATGTATAGTTATAAATGTTAAGTTAATTACATTATATAATTTTATATATATATATATATATACTGAAATAGTTTTAGCGTAAAAATAGATTTTCACTATTGATGAAAATAAACAAATAAATACAATGACAAAATTACAAAAAATTAGTAGTACAACTAATGGGAACAAAATGAAATGCAGAATGACATATGATAATGAATATATATAGTCAATACAGTAAATATGTGGTTCAAAAAATAATGATTCAAAAGTATTATGATTTTGAATGAGACACAGTTACATTATGCATGAATAAAATGATAGGTTATTTAGAAGTTCTATTTTGTTTAATTCTCGATTGGGTTAATATTCTGGATGAGTATGGCAGATGCGACTATTTGTATTGATTAGTTTTGTTTTTCATCTACAGATAAGTTCTCCTGGTTTTTCCAGAAGTTTTAGATTTGTTCAAAGCTGTATGGAATGTGTGAGTATTATTACCTTTATTAATAATAACAACACACATATTTTTTTTAATTGCATTTTTTTTCTCTTTTATAAAAAATCCCTATTTCTGGTTAGGCACCATGAATATCAAATAGATTTGGCGTAAAGTTTTCTTTAACGGGCTCAATCGATTTAACAACAACAATAATAATTACAAAAATTTGTGGCTATGCTACCTTTTCATTAGTTCTAAGTTTACATAGCATCTTGAATGTTTATAGAAAGAAGTTGTCAAATGCAAATTAAACTTGGGGGAAATAAACAAAGTTTTTTTTGGCTAAAAGACCGTTTTTTGCGACAGAAATTTATCGGGGATTGATGCCGGTTGACAGATCTACAAGTTTAACCACCTATATAGATACCTTGAGGCAACTTTGAAGTATTTTGGGTGTATGTTAGCACCTATTTAGTAAGCGGCAGTCCTGTAAGAGCCCAGTTATACCGTTGTGCACTCGGTTTAGATGCCATGAGCATTTAGTCAAAGATGCACTACGTGGAGGAATATCACTACTATTGGAATTTGATTTCAATACAATGACAATGTTTTATGACACAAATATTGTGTACATTACCGCATCAATAATATAAATTTTTTAATGTTAATCCTAAAATACACAAAATAAATTCATCTTACAGTTTGCGTCTTCTATTATTTTTATTGGGAATTATAAAGGACCCCAATGCTTTAAATAGATATTTCTATTTACAACGTTGGGCTACTTATAAGTAGTTTAGAACAAAGATAAAATTAACTAATTTTTGTCAATATACATAGTATACAATCATTACAACCGCAAAAAAGTGACTTTTGACTAAAATATCTCCAGCTATCACACAATATACCAAAAACCGTCATTTTAATTATAAACTATACTAAATTATATAATAATTGAAACACAAGTTTATTTTTGTAAATATATGTTGTAACTAATAAAAATTACATAAAATATGAGCTGGTTCATATTCTTAGATTGTATAAACTTATCAACATAAAATATATAGTCAAATATTTTTTTTAATGCAAAACGTATCTGATTTTTTAGAGTTATTAAATTGTTTTGTGTACAATTTACTACAAAATATTAAATAATAAATGTTATGACTACTTGGCTTAGGTGTTTTGGTGTGTTTTTGGTTGAAATGTTGATCTAGTTTTATGTAATCTAAATGTTAACAAATAAACTGATTTGGGCAAATATTTTTTAAATTTAAATATGTTTATACATGTTAAGTTTTATTATATAAAAAACAAAATAAATATCATTAATATTAGAACTATTAAATAGTGATTTTCAAAAATATAATAATAATTATTTTTGCCCGTACTGTTTAAATTAAGAATGTTATGTAAACAAAATAAATTTAAATACAATTAAAATTAATTTTGTAAAATTGTAAAACAGATTATTGTTTTTATAAACAATTGTAACCGTAACATAAGTAAATTATATTTTAAACACAATAACTTATTTTAATTTGCAATATATTAATCCTTTTAAGCCAGTGTTTTATCATCTACAATTAAAATTAATTCATATCAAATAATTGTTTTACTTTGCTATTATAAATTATACTTCTGGTGCTTTCTTTGTGTAATAAAAAATTAACTAAACTTTTGTGATTAAAATTTTAAACATATGTTTTTTGCTCCAAGCTAGATTTTGTATTTACTTATTATTTATTTTTTTAAAACCTAATTGGTTTTAATTAACATGCTTCTTTTTAAATGCTAAAAAATAAAAATATTAAAAAAATTATATAAAATATTAATCATTTTGTTTTGCATGTAATAAGAAATAAATTTTATTAAATTTTAGAAATTGAAAAATAGTTATAGTTGAATAGCAACTCCTATATTCATGCAAAATCTAAATAAATCATTGGTGTTTTTTTACAAAACAGTTCAAATTTTGTTCTACCTTTCTAAACGGGAGTCAGACAACATCGCCAATTTATCAATAGGTTTTTAAGGGATTATTTGTTTTTAGAATTTTTATATTAGAATTGTCAAATTTATTTAAATAATAAATTTACTAGGTTTTTTTAAGTCAACCAGGAGCACTGTACAGATGTTTCATCCTCATTTGGAATCATCAGCAGCGCACACCTTTTAAGTTTTAGCACACACACACGTGAATTTAAACTCACGCCAATTGTAAACATCTTTCTAAATAGTACAACAAACATGATAATTTAACTAAAACATCTCTAGCAACCACATAACATACAAAAAAACATTTTTTTAACTGAGATATTTTGTTCAATGTTGATCTCCTATTACCATTGTCTGCTTTTTTAATTTTGATATATAAAAACAAAACTTTTTAAAAATAAGTTATCTACAAAAAATAATTAATTCATTTTTTACTCAATATGTATTTTTTAAAATTTTACTTTTTTATTTCAATATTAAATCTTGTGTTTAAAAAACTTGGTTTACATTATTTAAATTAAATTATTTTAAATTATTTAAAAAAATATTTTAAGCCCATAAATCAATAATTTATTAATTTTAGGCAACATAGTTTTTGCTGTATATCGTTTTTGTTTTTATTGAATAAATGTTTCAGTTTTAATTTGTTTTTATTTTCAACTTGAAATTGGCTAAAACGTAGTAATTATTGCTAATAATAACAATGTTTTATTAATTTATTAATTTATTATAGTTTAAACACACACTTATTAGCAAAATATGCAGTGTTTTTAAATACAAATTCGAATACTAGTTTGTGATACTCAAAGCTTACTTTAACATAAACACAAATACTAAAACTCAACACAAAATTGTTAAGTATGCAAAGTTGTCTTAGTATTACCAATTTGCAACAAATGTTTATTCCAATAATGATTTGTACAATATTTATTTTGTTTAAATGACATAAAATGTTAATGGAATAGTTGAAACTAAAAAAAATAAAAACGAGTATTTAAATAAAAGGCTTTTTATACAACATTAGATAGGATAAAATTAAGCGGATACTATAATATTTGAATTAATTGCATCTAATGTTTACCAAATGTAAATTTTCTAAATAACAACAATAATAATAATAATATCAAATAGAAGTAACAGTGTTGACTATAACGCAGTGACTAGTAATAAAAAATGTTAATACAAAATCCAGTAGTTTTGAATGCAAGTTAAGCTTAATACCATAAACCCAACACCAATTAATTTAACTTCAATTAACATGAGTAATAAAGACATTTAATTAAAAGTTGATTAGAAAAACAGCTTTTTAAATAATTTGAACAAACCAGACTTTACATTAATTATTAATGATATTTGTTTAAACAAGTAAAAAAAAATTTTTTTTAATATAAATGTAAATATAAAAATATTTGAATTTCGCTGTATATTAAAACTCTCTCTCTTTTTATCTCTCTCTCTCTCTCTCTCTCTCTATATATATATATATATATATATATATATATATATATACAGC
>JAKXYG010000572.1:0-25244 GCA_025895645.1 Cardicola forsteri | reverse complement strand
CATGTGCATACAATAATTAAATCTGTTTAAAAAAGTAAACCAATTTAAACTATTTTAAGTAAAATTAGAAAAATTGAAGTGTAACCAAAATAGGATTAAAAATAAATAATTTACGTTAAAACATTTTAGTGTATATAATTTTTTACATTGATTTAATACAAAATAAAAAAAAAACATAGTTAAAACAATTATTTTTTATAAAAGTAAAAAAAACGTTTTAAATGACCAACGAAAAATTGTAATTATGTAAACATGTAAAAACTATTATTATTAACTATTTTTATGTTATGTTAATTAAAGCACATTTACTGACTATACAAAAACTTATTTTTTTAAATTAACTAAATAATAATTATGCAACTAAATAAATATTGGCACATTTTTAAACACAAATTATTAAAATACATCATTTTATTGACAACAAATTTATTAATTATTTAAACGTTTTAAACATGTTTGTATAAGACAAAAACAAAACAATATAGTAAATTTTATTTATTATTAATTTAATTTTTTCACAGAACACAAACCAAAAAAATTGTATTATATAATTTTACATTAAAGTTTTTTATATTAAAAATTAAAATGTTATTTGTATTTTATTTAATATTTTAAATAATAAATAATCTTAAATATTATAATTTTTTACATTCTAAAATGCTTATTTTTTATTATTCTTAATCAAAATTAAATAAATAAATAATTTTGCAATAGAATTACCAGTTACAAAATAACAATTAATAATAATTTATTTTTTATTATAAAAATATTTATTAATTTGTACATTACGATAATATATTTGTTTGTTTTCTAAATGTAATTTGTATATGGTATTGAAGACAATGTAGCAAAAATATTAATTTATTAAGTAAAAATGTGTACTTTAATTAAATGAAATAAAACAACAGTTTTTTATAGCGCAAAACTAAAATTATTGTAAAACATAAATTAAATCATTAAAAGCATTAACATATTTTTATAGTTTTAATTAATACAAAATTAAACAAACAACGATATTAATAAATTTAAATAAACAAACAATATTAGTAACACAGCTTTGTAAACACACAAAAAATAATAGTTTAAGCAGGATCTGGTAACTTTCTTTAATTAATACAAACAAATATTAAAATTTAGTGCTAGCTACAAATGTTTTAATTAAATATAATATATATAATAAATATATGTTTTAATTTAAAAAAATTCAATTACCAAAACATGTTACTAAAAAAAATTAAATTGTTTGTGTTATTATTTTTATTTAATTTTTTTGTTAAACAAAAATAAAATAAATTAACTGTCCGTTATACATTTTTAACTAAACCTTTTTCTGTTTTTTAAGTTTAAATTAATAATGTTTTTAAATTAAACATCATAATAATTTAATTTTTATGTTATACAAAAATGCTGCTAAAAACCCGCTAGCAACACATAACGCAGTAGCCAAAAATATTATGTGTAGAATTATAAAGAACTGTTAACAATTAAAAAAAAACAGCATTACAATTAAAGCAAAAAATAATTGTTTATTTTTAACAATTAATAAGAAATTGTAGAATATCTTTAAAATGTATTTAATTTTTTTACTATATATATTTCCATTAATTTTAATAATGAGTAACTTTAAAATTTGTAAATATTATGCGTTTATTATACCAAAATTTAAGTTACATTGTTTGAACAAAAACAGGTTATGCAACCATGTATAAAATCGTCATTCAATTACGTAAATAAATTATTTTGTCAACGTTTTTGTTATTTTTAATAATAAATTTTATTGTACCTCACTCTGAAAATAATGTATCTTATATTTTTGTATATGTAAACAACATTGACATTGTTTAAACTTTGTGTTAAAACGATTTTTTGTGTTTATTTTTTTTATGTTTGTTGTTATTGTAAATGTAATCTTATAAATACATTGTTTTCTGTTTTTTTTGTTAATATTATTTAAATTATAACAAGGTAACAAAAATAAAAATAAAATTGTATTGTGATAAAAACATTTTTTTTATTTCATTGTATTTAATAAACTAGTTTTACGTATTTACAATTTACTACCATTCATTTATTGCATATATATATATATACAACATTCACAACAATAATTGCAAAAAGTAATTATTAAAATAAACCTCTGTTACAACTACATAGCGTACAAGAAAAACGTCACTTTTATTATAAAATATACAATACTACATCATAATTAAAAAAAACTATAATTATGTATACATATAAATTGTAAATAAAAAAATTGTATAATATATTAATTGGTGCTAAATCAAAAATGGAGTAAAATGATTAACATCATTTATAAAGACAACTATTAATAAAAATACGAATTAAGTACAATTTTATTAGTTGCCAAATGTTTAAAAACATTAAAAAGTTAAAAAAATGCAATAATCTATGTAAAACACATGTAATATGTTAAAAAAAGTATTTTATTAGTCAAAATGCATTAGTATTAAAAAAATGGTTAGACTTTCTAATGTCAACAATTCAAGTAACATTCACATTTTTAATTTCTGCTAACCGTTTTAAATCTGAAACTATCAAAATAGCAATAATTAGAATAAACATTAAAATACTAGTTAAAAAAAGTAATGTTTATTTTTATAAATAGTAAACAATTATTCAAATAAATAAAACATTTGAATAGTAAATTAACTTGTTAAAGCCAAGCATTTTTATAAATTTTAATAACAATAAAAACACAAATGTTACACAAATATTATTTATATTTTTGGTTTTTAAATCACATTTATTATTTATTTAAATAATTGTTTATTATTTGTTAAAAATAAACGTTTATTTTTTTAAACTAGTATTTTAATGTTTATTCTTACAATTTTATATAAAGACTTTAAATTATATTTGCTGCAGTTCTATTTACTTTTTAGCATTTTTTAATTTAACCAGCCATACCTGTTTTTGTAGTAACAACTATAAACTAATAATTAAATTGTTGTAAATAATAATTATTATTATTTTAAATAATAGGTAAAAAGCTATTAAATACAATGTGCCGGAGTGGTCTAGCGGTACAGCGCTCGAATTCGGACCTCCGTGGGCATGGGTTCGAATCCCATCACCGGCACTAAAATGCGGGCTCACGTTCGGCTTCGCTAAAATGTTCACTGCTGAAAGATGTTTCTTGTAAAACATTTGAAGTAGAAAACATAAAATAAAAAATAAAAAAAATAAAATAAAATTACTAGTTATAGCGTTTATTATTTTTGTTATTAAAATAAATATTTGTTTTGTTCAATTTAGTAATACTATAATTAATTGTTAAATACAACATTGCAATTTTACATAGTTTAATGTTACTTAAAGCTTGTTTATATTTGATATTTAAAAATTAATTTACATTAAAAAAATGTAAATAATATGTTTTGTAAGATTTATGCAATATTTTAATTTTTTGTAATTTAATTTAAAATAAATATTTACTAACATTCTTACTTTATTTAAACACTAACGATATAGTAAAACGTGATAATACATTTCAAAAATACAATCACTGCAAAATTGCAAATTTATTAATATACTTAATTTTTTAAATTTACATTAACATAAAAAAAGGAATTTAAATTTAAATTATTTTTGTTGTAAACGTAGTAAACGTTTTTATTATTTTTTTATAATTTTAACCATTTTAATATTAAAATTGTTTTTAAATTTATATTATATTTGCTAGTAACGCAAAATATAAAATTTATATTTACTAATAATGTTATATAATTATTGATTAACATACATTTTAATTATGTAAATTATTTACTTATTTATAATTATCAAATTAATAGTTTTTGCATTAAATTATTTTTTAATTTTTTAAAAGGGTATAAACATATTAATTATTAGTTTTTATTGCATTTAGTTAAAATTTAAAATAATTGTTTTTTATTAAAAAATTAGTTTAATAATGCAATAAAAATGAGCGCAAACATTTATTTTTTAACATTGGTTCAATCTTTAAAATTAAACATTGTGCAAATTTAATATTTTTTTGTTTTTAATATGTTATCCATGTAACGTGAATCTTTAATTTTGTTTAAACACTTTTTTATGTCGAAACAGCATTCCTTTAGTGCTTTTGTAACAATATAAGTTTTTTATAAATACCAAGTTGTTAATTTTGCCCTATATATATATATATATATATATATATATATATATATATATATATATAACCCTCACAACAGTTATTGCAAAATAATAATTATTACACTGAAACCTTTCTAACAATTAGATAGCGTACAAGAGAAACGTCACTTCAATTATAAAATATAAAATAATATATTATAATTAAAAAAAACTATAATTTTATATACAAATATATTGTAAGTAAAAACATTGTATAAAATATCAACTGGTGCAAAATTAAAGCTGGGGTAAAATGGTTAACAATTATTAATAAAAATACAAATTACATACAATTTTCTTTGTTACTAAATGATGAAAAACATTAGAAAGTTCAAAACGTTTAATAATTTATGTAATTGTTTTTTTTAAACAACCTGATTTAGGCATTTTGAAACGTTGTTGATGAGGTGTTGATATATTTTTGTTTTATCTTATATTGAACAACAAACCAAATACGTTTACATAAATCCTTAATTTTGGTATGCCTATTAATGTTACATTCTAGCATACTAAAAAAATTAATAACATTGATATCCGGGTTGTTAAGTAATAATTGAATAAAAAAAACTTTTTTTGATTTTAGCCCTTTTACTGTCTAAATCTAAATATAAAGCAACTATAGTAAACTTAAAAAAATATAATGTTACCTTTTTGGACGTATGACATTAAACATTGTCGTGAAAAACAGTAGTAATCACCTTGTAAATGTGCTGCATTTTATAATAAAAAGCATTCTTTATAACTAAAATATTGTTTTTAATATTTAAGTTACCAGATATAATTTGTTGTAGTTTTATATAATACCATAAAATAAATTATTTTTACAGCAAATTATAATAAAATCAAGTACTAAAAAAAATAAAAACAATAATAAAATACATTTTAACGTACTATCTTGTCAATTTATAAAATTAAAAAAATATTTGTAAATAATTGTTTGTTTTTTTTATTTTTTATAATATTGTTGCAAAAAGTAATTATTTATTCAATTTACTTTTTTTTAAAACAAACTCTGCTTACTGTTTTTAAAAATGTTTATCTACCGCATTACTTAAACGGTTTTTAATTATTTTGCAAAACATTTTACCAGAAACAGTTAATAAAGATAATCAACTGCAATTGTTGCAATCATTTAAATATTTTTTAAAAAGAGAAACAATTAGTTCTTGCCGCCAATTATTTGAAAAATTTTAATATGCAATATACTATTAAATAAATGTAAAAACTCACGTGTTACAACTTCATTTCTATGCCTGAGTATTTCTACTGTTATCTACTTAAATGGTCCTGTTTTATTGTTTAATTAATTTAATTTTTAGTTTTAAAATTGTTTAAAAATTTACTTTTGCAATTTATTTAATATAATATAGTTATTTTATTATAATTTTTTTTGTAATTTGATATAGTGCATATTTTATTCGCAAAAACGAGAGTATTTAATTTCCAATGCAAAATGTCACTACGATAATTTCCAAAAAAATTGTTAGGTAAAAACAATGTATACATAATTATGTATATATTTAATAAATATATATTTATATATATATATATTGTTTTTTAAATTAATGTTTTTGGACAATAAAAATATATAATTTTTATTAAAATTTAAAATAAAATATTAAAAAAATAAAATATAGAAAAGTAGTAAAACTTGTGTTTTGAAATTTAGAAGTGTAATGATTACACTATAAATAATCGTTGTATGTTATTATATGTTATATTTTATTTATAATAAGAGTATTAATAATAACAATAATAATTCTATTGATCAACAAAATATTAAACTACTATAAAATTTTAAAAGTATATATAATTAAATGCACATGCATGAGTTGTTAATACATATGTTCAATATACAAATATTTTTTTCTTATTAAATTGGGTTAATTGATTATTTTATAAATTATATAATTATTAATATTAACACTTATTTGTATATTATTAGAAAACAAACATTATATTTAATGTGAAATATTTTTAAACTCTTAGTTTAAACATTGTTTTTTTGTATTTTAATAATGTTATTTTTATTTTCATAAATAAATACAAAAATAAATTTTATAACAATTGTTATATTTATTTATTATATTAATTTTGTGCACTTTTTACTAAAAATACGTTATATTTATTTTAAAATGTATTAACAAATTTTTAGTAATATAAACCTAATTTTGTTATATTGCTGTGTTGTTTAATGTTTAAATACATAATTCCAAATAATTGCGGTTTTATAATAAATAAAATAAAACAAACTCATGTATATGAAAGTAATAAAGATAGTTTACATTGTTTAAATAAATTGCATTTGTGAAAAAAATAAATTAAATTTAAAAGGTTTATATACATATATATTTTTTTGATTTTACATTATTATAACTTGTAATAATGTTGCGCAGAATGTTTGTAATAAATTGGTTATTACAATATTAGGTTTAAAATTTTAATAACATGTCGATTTTATTTAACGTAATTTTTGTTCGTCTTTAAACAATATCTGTATTTTTGATTAAATGTTTTTGTGTGCCACATAATAATTAATTAAAACAATTTTTTCTGTCTAATTAAATTATTATTTTTAAATTTTGACATTACACATAACATTTTATTACGTAATAATTAAATTTATAATTTAGTTATTTAAGAAACAGTTTTTTTAATATTCAATATTGTTAAATGTGGGTATCATTTGACGTTATATATTTATATAATATAATGTAAATATTTATTTAATTGGATTTAAATAATAAACAAACGTGAAACGTACTAAGTTGTTTGTTTTTGACTAAGTTACATTTATTAAACAAATTTATAGTACAATATACAATTGTTAATGGCTGCAATTCTACATCGCTTTTTAATAAAACTAAAAGTAAAACATTGATTTAAACAGTAATTCTTTTTAAAAATTATTAATAAAACATAATTGAAAAAGTTTTTTGTAAATGTTTTAAAATAAATACTTTTTGTAATTAAAAAATAACAAAACAATTTTTTTTAATTAAAATTGTATAGGAACACATTAATCTCAATTTCATGATGTGGTTTAAAAACGGCTTTAGTTTGAGTTTGCTTTAGCAATATTTGTTTTCACACTTAAGTATTTACGTCAATTTAAAAAAAATATTTATTAAAATTAATAAACATAATTATTTTTTAATTAATTTAAATTATTGTGTGTTATCTTTTTAATCAAAATATAAAAAAAAATTAAAAATTATCTACTTAGAAAAACAATAGTAAAAAAACAAATTATGAAAACAACAACAAGTCTTGTAATTTAAAGATAACATAATATGTTTTTACGTATTTAAACATTTTGCTAAACGTTTTGTTTAATACATTGGTTTTAATTAAATTTTTTTGATTAGTTTTTAACAAAAGTTTTTTGTGGTTTGTCAACTTTTATTTTACTAGTTATAACTGTCTATTCCAAAATCGTTTTTGCTGGTCTTTTGGGCAGTAAACGTAAAATTTAACCAAATAATTTGTTTTGTTTAATTTTAATAATGTCATGGAGTAAACAAGAGTCATTTTTTCTTATTATTTTAACAATTAAAATGTAATCGTGCTAAACAATTTTTAAAATACTTCTAAGAACATAACAATAAAACAGACAATAAGGTTATTCCGCGCCAATTATTATAATTGTTTAGATTTTTTTGAAAGAGAAACAATTACTTCTTGCTGCCAATTATTTTGTCATATAAAATTAAATAAAAAAGCAGGTTTACTTTTATGTTTAATTATTTTTTAAGTTATTGTTTTTAACTTTGCATAAATTACTTTAGTTACAAAAATGTTATCAATACATATTTTTTAATTTTGAGTTACATTTATATTAATATTATTATCAAAATGCATGGAAGTGTTTGACATAAACTAATTTTGTATTTATTTTAAATGTTCTATTGATACAAATTATTTCTCATTATCTAAAATTTTTAAAATTAATAATATTCTAGAAAACTAATAAAATATTTTGTTTTTTTGTAGTATAAGATTTTCTACCTAGCACATTTAATGCATTGTTTGTATTTGTTTTATAAAATATTTTTTATTAATAATCAGACTATTCTACCTTTTTTAAATTTTAAAATGTAATTTTTTTTTAAATATAAAACTGATTTTAGATGTTTGGTTGCTTAAATCTTTACACAAAAATAGATGTAATTTTTTGTGGTTTTATATTTCTTTAATTTTAAACAACATTTTTAAATAATAAGATTGTAATTAGATCCAACATTTGCAACGTCATATGCATGTACATTTTGCAATAAAAATTGCTATTTAGTGTTAATGCAAATGTAATTAATAATAATAATAATAATAAAATGTGTAAATTTATGTTCAGTAATATTAACGCTAAATTAAACAAACACAAATCTGAGTACTTAAATGTTTGATTACAAGGTTATTCTAATAAGATATATAATAATTATTTTATGTCGTAAACGGTAAACAATTGTTGTAAAATAAGCGTTATGACAATATGTTTTATGTTTACAAAAATAAATACAAAACAACGTAGGTTTTTTTTAACAAATAACGGCTAACCAATTAGCACAACATTTTATTTAAACTATGCACATATCACAATGTAAATGTTGGTTTTAATTACAATTTTCCTGTTAAAAGACTATTAAAATTAAAAAAATAATAATAACTACAAAAAATCTTAAAAAACACAAGTAACACAAAATTAATTTAACAATTTTCTTATTTAGTAATTATTTAATAATTAGTATATAAAAATTTAAAAAATAAAAAGAATGCTGCAAACATATTTTATTTATAAATAATTTATGTACGTTTTATAACATTTACATTCAATTACAGTTCTTTTTATTTGTTTCTTTTATTACATATAAATAATATAAGTTTTTTTATTGTATTAATAAAATATTAAATTCATTAGTATTAATTATTAAATCAAAATGTTTTAATTAACAGTTAATTTATTAATGTTTATTACTTTTTTGCATAAATATAATTAAACAAAGTATTTATTTAAAAATTAAAATTAGAAAAATATGTGTATGTTAAAGGATTTTTTTATTTAACATTAATTGTATACTTTAAATTGTTTTTGTTGTTAATATATCTAAAAAAACATATTTTTAAGGAAAACATACACAAACATTTACATAATATGTATTAATATGCAAAATAATGCAATTTATTTTAACATTTTAAAAATATTATTAATTTAATATTAAGTAATATCCTTTTGTTTTATGTACAAAAATAATTTAAACTAACTGAGATTATATATATTAGAAATAAGTGTATTATTTTAATTTATTATTATATATTAATTTAATATTATTTTATTAATTCATTTATTCAAATATGTAGTAATAAAATTATTAAATAAAATTATTTTTTTAAATAATGAATTATGTTTTCTTTAACAAATCGTTTATTAAAATAATATGCATTTTTAAAATTAATTAACAATTTTGTTGTAATTGTTATTCTTTCTAAAAAAAGAAATCTGAACAATTGCAATAATTGGCGCGGAATAATCTTATTGTCTGTCCCTAGTAAAGTGTTTTGTAAAATAATTTTAAATTGTTTAAAATATGCAGTTGATAAACATCTTTAAAAACAACAAGCAATTTTTTTGCAAAAAGAGAAGCTTTATTAAACAAATGCTCATACTTTGTAACATTATTGAGCTAAATCAAAAATTACTAACAATTAGTTTTATTGATTTTAAAAAAACTTTTAACAATGCTTATTAAGAATATTTGTAGAAAATTGTTAAGTTAACCGAAATACCGTTAACATATGTTAATATTATTTATGCTTTTGTTAAACCAACATTGAAGTTGTTGTGTTTGAACAAAAAGTGGTTATACAGCTATATTGTATGCCAACTAAAACAATAATTTGTTACTCAAATTTAGTAGACAAAATATTAATATTGTTAAGTTTTTTTAATTTTTAAGAAGCATTATTGGTAGCGACGGTTAAACCAAAATTAATGTTAAAGCCAGATTTTAAAAAACAATGCAAGTTGTTTATAAATTCAAATTAGTATGCTTATGTTCCTTATTTTATTTAAAAACAAAACAATGTTTGTACGCATTAATAATTATTTGTACAGCAATATATAGTAGTAGAATGCAAAAACAAACGGACAACATTGAAAAGGTAGTAGATGTATTTTTCCCGGTGTTTTAAAAGTATTTTGACAAATACCTAGCGCGATCAGATTTCAAATAATGAGTTTATAAAAAAAACTAACTTTTGTTCACTTTATGACATTATTTCAATTAAACAAAAAAATAACTTGCTTAAATTCTAATTTTATCGCCTAAAAAACCAGCAAAAACGGTTTTAAAATAAACAATTGTAAATTGTGCGTTATAAAAATTATAAAAATTTTGATTAATATTATTATTAGTAATGACAAAAATAATTTTTTACTAAGTAGTTTTATTTGAACAATTATTAATAGTAATAATAGATTAACGCTAAAATAAATTAAAAGCAATATTGAAAAATTATAAAATTGTAAAATAATAAATAATTGTTACATGTGTTATAAATAAATATAATTAAATTTTTAATTTATTAAAGATATTATCAAAAATTAATATTATTTAAAATATAAATTTTTAATTTATTTAAAAACGAAACTACAAAATAAATTACATTTTATAAAATAATGATTTTGATCTTCCAAATATTAAAACAAAACATTAATTATAATTGATATTTTTTACGGAAACATATAATGTTGACATTTAATGTAAATTAATATTTTTTCAATTTTTGCAGAGCAAATTGCAAATTGGTTGTACATTTTTGTTTTAACTATTGCAGTTAATAAACAAACGCTGGTATTTTATTTTGTTAATATGATTATACTTTAAGTAATTTTAAAGTTTGTTTTGTTTACGCACTTAATTATTTTAAATGTTATATGTAATTAAATTAAATTAAATAATTAATTATAATTACTAAAATTGTAAATGAGTACAAATTTTTTAATGTCTTATTATATTTAAGTAAATATTCAAATAGAATGTAGGTGTCATTCTACAATATTTAAATATACATAATTATTGGTGTCTAAAAATTGTTAATAGTTTTTTATTTTATTTTATAATTGTAATTAATTTATTATATGTTTTATTTATTAATTTAAATCAATAAAATTTTAATACATAATTTAAAATACAATTGCAAAATAACTATTTAAAAAATAGTTCTTAATGTATGTGTTAACAACATTTTTAATTTATTTTTTTTTAAAACAAAATACATCTATTTGTAACAGAAATACTATAATAATAACACACATTAGTTGTAAATAATGTATACAATAATTTAACTTTTATATACTAGAATTTGTTTTTTTAATTTCTATTGTTGCATTTTTATTATATATAATTAATATAAAGTTTTTTTTAATTATATAATTGTTAAGCATTTATAATAATTTGTATTATTTATTAAATTTAAATTGTACATTTACCAATTAATTTATTAATGTTAAAGAGTTATTCAGATTAAATATTTAATTATATATCATAAAGGTTTATTAACGTAAACATTTGTAATAAAATTATAATCTTTTATTTTTAAAATGAAATCAACGTTTATGTTAATAAAATGTTTTGTTAGTTTACAAAAATTAACAAATGTTAAAAAATATTGTAGTTATTATGTGTAAATCAAATATATATTTTCTAAAATATACATAAAACGTAAGTATACTTTTAGTTAGTATTTAAAAGTATTAAATTAAATCTTTTTTTTTAATATTATACAACTAATAATATGTAACATATATTTAATGTTTATACAAACATTAATAATAACATTTAAAATAATACAAATTATTTATTTAGAAAATTAATTATATTATCTATTAATTTTTGTTAATTATTTTTTTTAAATTATATTTTTATATAAATTTAACAATACGCAAAATAAATAAAAATTTAATTAGCCACACGTTTGCTAAAACAATTTACAATTATATTACTATAATTTGTTTAATAATTGCTTACATAATACAATTGTTGAATTTGTGTTGTGCTTATTTATACTTACAATTTATTCTGTCAATTACAGCAAATAAAACTGTTTTTATAATTGTAAACAACTTAAATATTTTTAAACAGTATTTAATTTTATTATTTTTTGTTTAATAAAGTAGTTTTGAACTTACCAATAAATTTATCTAATTGTAGTTTAGTTAAATACACAATTGTAAATAAACATATAAGTATATAAAATCCACTTATTTTTTTATAAAAAATAACTTACATATTGCAGTCACTACATTTTAAATTTACATATAAATATAAACGATTTTTTATATAATTTTTAATCAATTTTATTTTTTTAGCAATTTTATTATTAAAAACAAAAGTTAACAATTAAAAATATTATTTTTAATGCTTACTACTAGCCAGTACTGTAAATATAATTATTTGCATAGAAAAAAATACAAATTATTTTTTATACAATCGGTGTGTAACATTTAATTATTTGTTAAAAGTGTTATACATATTTAAATATGGTTATTTAAAAATTAAAAAAATTATAAATGTTATAATTATAGACTGCTTACTCGCTGTTACACAAACAGCTGAAATAAAAAATAATTTATTATTAACTGAATACTGATTGTTTTTAATCGTTACTTACATGTAAACTTGCAAAATTACATTTTTTTAATATTAAAAAAAATGTTTTTACACAATATATATATATATATATATTGTTCGTTAGACAATTATTAAACACAACTTACAAACAATAATCCCTAAAATATAGTTTAACGTTTATTTCTAATTTAAGCATTTATTAAATAAGTTAATTAGTATATATATATATATATATATATATATATATAACTCCTTTATTTGTATTATTTGTTTAACAAATTATGTTTTTTTTGTGACAAATTAAAGCAAACTCTATATATATATATATATATATATATATATATATATATAACTCCTTTATTTGTATTATTTGTTTAACAAATTAAAATTAAAATATGAAATACGTTTAGCGTTAATTAATTAACAAAATATTTATTACAAAGTATTTTTTAAAGTTTTTAAATAAAATAATATGTTTATAAATTGTAAATGTACCATATGTACACGTATTAAATTATTATGTTTGTTTAATTACAATGCTCCTTAACATGTTTAACAAATAATTCGGTTTGTGAAATTATGTATATAAACAATATTAAAGTATTTTTTCTAACGGTAACGAATATAGTTTGTTTTATTTGTGTTTATTTACAATAATGCACACTTGTCAAATTAATTTTAGAATTTTAATATAATATTTAATACTAAAATAATGTTTTGCATAAAACTTACATAAAAATGTTCCTTTTGTGAATTATGTTTTAAAAGTACACATTTTATTAAATACAACATAATTATTTAAATAAATTAAAACAATTTAATAAAAATTTATTTAAAATTAACAAAATATATATTTAATAACAAAATTTTAAAAAATGTATAAATAATAAAGATACAAATTAATATAACACATTTGTTAGTAAACATAAATATAGTGAATACAATAAACGTGTAGGTTTGTTAAAAACTCAATTTTGTTAAATTGGTTAATATTGTAAAGATGCATTGCGGACACAAGTCTCTGTACTGATTAATTTTGGCTTTTATGTGCAGGTAAGTTTTTTTTTTTGTAGATTTACATTTGTTATTAATGAGTCAATGTTATTATTTTTAAACCTTGCACACATAATTAAAAATATTTATTAACAATATTGTTTAATAAGATAAAATATTTAATTTGTGCAAATTTTAATACGAATAATATGCATTTTTTTAAAACAACATAAATTTAAATTGAGATCAAAGTTATTAGTTAACGTTTCATTTTTTTATTAGTAATTTTATTATTTTTTATTATTATTTAAAAATATTTTTTTAACAAATTTAATAACCATAAAATGTGTAGTGTATTTATGTACAGAAAAGTAAAAACAAAACAGTACTGCACTTTGTGAAACTCTATTTCCTGTTAACTATAATTTATTACTACCAATTTATGTAATCTGTTTTCTTCCTAAAAAATAATTGTGTATCCAGTTTAAAATGCGGTTGTGTGTTTTAAGTATGTTTATAAATTTAATTAAGTTTTTTTAAATATACTAATAAAAGTAGATTTATAATCCAGAAAGATGCAGTATATTAAACATCTTATTTTGTTAAAAAATTCAGTAATGTAATAAACCAGAGAGGGCTACTCAGATTGGAGTATACGAATTAATAATAATTTTTAACAATTAATATAAATTTACGGTCATTAAGTAGTATTTTTTAAAGAATTTTAAAAACATTGATGTACAAGCAATTGTGTGTTAGTGTTTTGGATTTGTTCATAGGACAAAAATTTTTAAAATTATAGTTAGATAAAAAATAATTATTAACAGAATTATTAAGTTTGTTAAATTTTAGTTTAATTTGTTTATTTTAACGGTTTAATTTAGTATATTGACTTAATTTATACGCCATTTCCTTTTTTCATCTGCAATTTATAATAGTTGACCTTTAAAAAAACACTGGAATACTTTGTAGTACCCTGTTCTATTTACTTGTTTTAGACGTATTTAACTATAACAAATACATATATTATATAATACACATAATACATTATTTGCAAAAGTAATTATTATTTATAATATACATTTTTCTTCCAATATAATATAATACTACAATTTATTAAAAATTAATTAAAAACACATATCTCGTTATAAAAATAATTTTAATAATAAAAATACATAATTATGTAAAAAAATGTTACCATTTTTATAATGCCAAACATTTAAAGAACATTTACATTTGTACTATTTTCTGCCAATTATTTTTAATCTTAGTACATAAATGTACCAACCAAATTTTTTTAAACTTAATTATTTATTTTAAAATTTTCTAATATACTTTTAAAAATTTAAACATAAAATTAATAACAGTTAATTTTGGAATTTTAGAAATTAAATGTTTAAAAAATCCTTTTTGTTAAACAAGGTTTTTGCACACTAAACAGATCAAAGATATAGTATGCTAAAAGTTACAGTAAAAAATAAATTACCATTTTGCTAACATACATCGGAGCATTATTTTAAATATGTTTTAAATTCTTTGAGACATTTAGCTAAAATTATAACATAAATAATTATTTTGTTTAATATTTGTTACATTGTTTTAGATTTTGTTTGTACAAATCTATTTTTTTAAGGACAGACATTTTTTAATGTAAAAATATTGTTGTTTGTAAACTCAGCCTTAACTACTGCAAAATGTGTGCTAATATAAGTGTTAATAAAATTAACAAACAGTATAGGAGTATCATTTTTACAATATTCAACTAAACGGTTTGCTACAAATTTTTTTTATAATTAATAAAATTAATAGTAATTGACTGCTAAAAATATTGAATTGACTATTAATTTGTCCATCAACCTGTTTGCTGTTAAATTTGCAAAACACAATATTAAATACATAAAGAATAAGTATTATAATACATAAAAATATGTTTGTAACGTACACAATTATAAAAAATTAGTTTTGTATAAAAAAATGTATAAAATATTTACCTGATTCTAAAATTATATATATATATATATATATATTGACTTAGTTAATAACAATATTGTGCAATTTAAAATTTGTGCAAATAAATCTTATATGTTTAAAAAACCTATGTTATATATGCACAATTTATAAATAGATGTTTGTTGAGAAATATAATTTATAATTAAGACAAATATTTATTAAACAAAAAATAGTTTAAAATTAAATCTACAAAAATTAAAAACTGTATAACGTCAACTATTTAATTTACTGTAACAGTAATTTGTTTTTTCAATAGTTGATAATTTTACAAAAATATATATATAATTATAAAATTTGGAATTTGTTTTCATAATCCTAATTTTCGTTATTTTTAATGTAAAATATATTTTTTTACATTTATTAAATTAGTCGTATTAATATTTATTTTAATATAAACATTATTACATAACATATTGTAATAAACAATTTTTAATTTGTTAATTGTTTTGTTAAATTGCTTTTTATTTTGCAAATTATTTATTTTACTTAGGTTTTAATTAACTTGTTGTAATTTAGTTAATTATTTTATAATATTAATTATTTATAATACGTTTTTAATAGTTTAATAAATTTATCATTCAATTTATTTTAAATTAACATATTATTATCATTAAAAATAATTTATTATTCTGGTTGATATAACATAATACCACATGTTAAATTTATAAATAACATAGCAGATAATCAAAACTTTATTTTAAAATGTTGGTATTTAGCAATATTTTTTAACACAATATTACTTAAATTAAAAAATATTAATATTAATAGCATTTTAATTTATTTTGTTAAGTACGGTGTTATACAAATTATACAACTTACAATGTAACAAAATTATATTAAAATAAATCATCTAAAATATGCACATAATAAAATCCCTTATAACACAAACGTGTAATTATAAGAAAAATAGTTTATTTATACAAAATTTAATAAACAGCATTTTACACATAATAAATAACGGAAGTAAATATTAAGCAAAGGCATTTTAGTCAATAATTTGCAATTCTTTAAAATACAAGTAATACGGTTATGGATAAAACTAAAGTAATTTTATGAAGTGCTTACAGATTATGGCTTACATGAAAACAATAGTTTGGCGAATATTTTTTGTAAATATTTTGTAATTGATTTAGGTTAATTTGGTTTTAAAAAAATTATAAACTAGCCTACTTTTCCTTTGGTATAAATTAAAAACAATCCGGTTTTTAAAAATTTGGTGTTTTTATTATTTTTGTGCTACAATGTTTAAACGTGTATGTAAGCATAAATAAAATTAAAATATTATTTTAGTAAAACAAAAATTGGAATGCTTAAAGGATTATAGAGTTTTTGTATATTTATGTTTTTAAGACTCTAAATATAACCCAGGTAGCCGTGAAAAAGTTTGTAGAATATGAGTAAAACTGTTAAATGTCAATATGTTTTTGTTTTATATGTTTTGCTAAATGCGCTTTTTAGTAGCAAATTAAACAATTTAATAAAAATAAAATAAGTGTAGTACGTTTAGTATTAAATAACTATGTGTTTTTTAAAACAACAAAATACATACAAATAAAATTTATTTTTAATGATTTAACTAAATTAGTTACAGTAACCTTAGCATTTGCTTAATAAACTAAAACATTTAGTTATATAATAAATTTTAATGAGCATTGTTTTATTTAATTTATTAATTATGATACACTTTTTAAATTAAATAAATTACTATATTAAACAGTTAATTGCAGATTTTTTATACAACAGTCAAGTTTTCTGTAGTTTGCCAATTTTTATTTTATCATTTAAAATTGGTTATTTTATAATGGTGTTATGAAGTAAACAAAAGTCAGTTTTTTTATAATCTTATTATTAAAAATGTAATTGCGCCAGGTAATTTACAATATACTTTTTAGACACTGGCTATAAAAAGCTTTTACTGTTTTATTAATTTTGTTTGTTTGTTTTTCCGTTTTATTTTTATATATTACCGTAGAAATAATTATTAATGCGTACAAACAAAGTTTTAACTTTAGGCGAATGAAACAACATAACCATATTAAGTTGGATTTATTAAAAACTGATATTCTCTGTTTAAAATTGGTTATTAAATTAATTTTAGTTTTTTTTATTGTTTCCAATAACGCTTTTTAGATATGTAAAGAAATTAACAGTATTAATATTTGGTTTACTAATTTTGATTGGTGCACAACACTTTTGTCTTTAAACAATTAATCCGTAAGCCAATACAAAAACTAATATCACTAAGACGCATTGTCATATTTTGCATTATTTTTGGAGTTTTATTGAATAAACCAATATCATCTGCAAAATCCAAATCTGTTAATAGGTTTTAGTTCCATTTAATACCATAAAACAAATTATACACTGATTGAGTCATAATAAATTCGATTACCAGAAAAAACAAAAATGGTGACAAAATTTATTCTTCACGTTCTCTCCTGTCTTAACAGTTTTTTACAATAATTATTAATAAACATTACTTAAAGCTTTTAAAAAATCAGTAAAATAAATTGTAAGTAATTGCTGAAATTCTTGACGTTGCTTAGTAATGTTATAAAGGAACAGTCTTTGCTCAATATATATTTTTTTTTTGAAAACGTGTTTGTTGTTTTTAAAAATGTTTATCTACCGCATAACTTAAACAATTTAAAATTATTTTGCAAAACACTTTACCAGAAAGAGATAATAAGGTTATTCCGCGTCAATTATTGCAATTGTTAAAAATTAATTTTTTGGAAAGAATAACAATTACTCCTTGCCGCCAATAATTTGAAACTTTATCATTTTGCCACATAACATTATGTAAATAAGCAACCTTACTTGCTACAACATTATCTTTATGTTTGAGTATTTTTGCAGTTATCTTGTTAAAACCTCCTGTTTTATTGTTTTTTAATTAAATAAATTACTTTAGTTACAAAAATGTATTCAATACATATTTCCGGATTTTGAGTAACATTCACATTATTATCATTATTAAAATATATAAAAGTATTTAACATGTGCTAATTTTAATTTTTTTTAAATGTTCTACCTATCTAAATAATTGATAAATGTAAACAACCATTTTTTTTCTTTAATTTAAATATTGGTGTTTTTTCTAACTCCCTTTACTTGTTTTACAATTTAATAAAGAGTCTTAAAATTATTTTTGCTTTTGCTTTATTTGTTTCTTTGCATTTGTTTTTTAACCAATTATTCTTATGTTTACGGCAGTTTTTTTAACCTATTTGTATAATGTTCTATATTTATTATTAAGCATTTTCTAAATAACAAAATTGTTAAATTAATCTGTCTTTAATTATGTTTTTTAAATTAATAAATTTCCAATAAACAGATAAAATCTATTGTTTTTATGTAAAACGACATTTTTAATTCCGCACATCTGCTGCACAGTCTGTAATTGTTTTATAAAACAAATTTTATTAATCATCAAACAAATTGTTTAACATTTAATATTAAATATTTACAATGCTAATTATATACGTAATACGTTAGTCAACAAATATATTTTATTAGTACACATACTTGGATGCACTACATGTAATTATATATATATATATATATATATATATATATAATTTTATTACTTAAAAAAGTTTTTACTGAATTGCATTTTTGAGATGGAAACCCAATTACAGGTTTGATTACAAACTCTATAATTTTTTACATGCTAATATATATATATATATATATAATTATTAATATATATTTAAGTAAAATAAAATATTTATAATATAATATATATATATATACTAACAATAAGTAAATAATTTATTTTTTTATTTTTTTCATGTAATATTTTACCCGCACAATTTAAAATAAAAATAATATAAATGGTTTGGTAGTCATAAATTCCGGGGATGTATAAAAAGAAATAAATAATTAAATAACGCTAAGGCATGTAAATATTATAGCATTAATTTTTTTATTTAAATAGTTTAGTTGTGATTTTTAAGTAAACAAAATAATAAAACAAAGTTTTTTAATAGACCTACAAATTTATCAAAAATTATATGATTAATAATACTGGGGACAATATGGATGTTGATGTATTTTCTAAATTATTATTAAAAACCTTTAAATTTTGTATTTTTCTTAAATGTGTTACTAAATTATTCCATAATTTCAAAATGCATTAAAAAAATTTGACTTCTAGGACAGATTTATGATGCATTTTACGTATTGTATGTTCCCTATTTTTTAGAATAAATTTGTTTTTATCCAATTTTATTAAAAAGTTTAAATTATTATTAAAATTTAATTTTTGTAATAACAGTAAATTTATTTTTGATTGTTCTCTGCTATAGAGGCTCATGATTAAGCAATTGATTGCTTTTTTGTAGTCCATATTTAATAAAAATCAATAATTATTTTTGTAAAGTATACTTGGACATTCTCAATTTTTTTATAAAATTTGTATTAAATGTAAAATTGTAAAAAAAACTGAAATAATTAATTATTGGTCAAATAGCATATTTAAAAAAGCTATTGTGTTTTTTTTAAATAAATATATTTATTTCCTTGTCGTAATAAAATTTTGCATTTAAAAATTGTAAGTCTTTGAAATACTAGGTACACAAGTCTTTAATTTTTGGCATTGTTTTTATTGTAAAATTTTACAAATTGATAAAGTGTGAAAAACGTATGCCAAATAAATTATAAAAATATTTATTAAGGTTTATTTTAATTTGGTACTTAATGCCTTATTAACATAAATTTGATAAATTATCTTGTATGTTGCGGTGCGTTGATTTCTTGTTTCTGTCGTTCTATTTGTCATCTGCAAAAATAAATATTTCATAATGCTGTTGATATAAAGTAAAATAGAATTGAACCTAATACACTACCTTGTATAACCCCGTTATTAATTTTTTAAACCTTTAAAAGATGATTTCTAGTTTTGACTACTTGGGTTGTGTTTGTGAAAAACAATTTTAACCATGAAAGTAGTTGGTCAATAATACAATATGAATTAATTTTTTGAATAAGTTTATTTTGGGGTAATTTATCAAATGTTTTTTGTAAATCAATCTACAGGACTATAATATATATTTTTGTCTCTTTTTTGTAACAATGAATTTTATCTGGCATGCAGAAATTGATTTTTTATGAGTAAATCCATGTTGGTATAGATTCAGTAATATAGGATAGACAATTTTTTTTATTATATACATATATACACATTATTTAACATTTTAAAAATAATAAAAAAACATTTAATAAAAATTGTTTGGTAAATAAAAGTTATTTTTTAAACAATTTTAAAAACAATGATTGATTACATTATTCAAACTGAAATTATTTCGCAATAAAATTTTTTTTAAAACTGAATAAAATTGCAAAAAACATTTTATTTTGAATTTTTTATGTTTTGTTTAACTGTATAATAAGATTCAAATTAATGGAGTTTACCAAAAAAATATAGTTTATTTTGAATAATTTTAGAAGAATTGGGAATTAAAAATGTGTGTTTTATAATTTACGGATTTTGCACTCAAACTCTGGAATTAAATGTGCTATGTATTTTGTTAAAAATTACATTTTTTGCAAATCAAATATCTAAAACAGTAAAAAATAAAAAAAATTTTTTTATAGTTATTATCATAATTTTAGCAAGAAGCCTCAAAGTATTTAAAACGTTTAAAATAATGTTCCGGTGTACATTAACAAAAAATAGGTCAAACAACCTATTCAAACTGCAAAATCTTGTTAAACAAAAAAACAGATCTTTGTACATTTCAAAATTAAATATTATTAATGTTATGTTTGTTTTTTTAAAGGAAAAATTAACAAATTGTAAAATAACATATTACATATAAAAATATTGTTTGTTTTATAAAAAATTAAGTTTTTATTGGTATCTTGATAGACTAAGATTAGAAATGGCTGGCAAAAGTTATAGCATGCAATAAACGTTTCTTATTTTGTTAACATTATACAGTTTGTAAATGTTTTTTTATATATTTATGTATTTTAGTTAATAAAGTTATATTTTTTAACGACTTTGGTTTTTTTTATTTAAGTTTTAGTAAATGGCAGTATTATGCTTTATTGCACAAATAGATGTTGTTGTATATTATAATTAAAAATAATTTTTGCAATTAATGTTACTTAATGTGCATTGTTAACCTATTATCTTAAGTATGTATTGGTAAAAGATAATAATATATAAAATATGTAACTAGAGCAAGATGCTGCAAAGTATCACAGTGCTTTTATTTTTGTGCGTCAATAAAACGTTACTTTAATTGTAAATGCTCCCAAAAACAATGTTGATATATTCTTGTTTTATTTTACATTAAACAACAAACCAAATATGTTAACATAAATTCTTACGTTTAGTATGCTTATTGATGTTGCGCTTTAATAGGTTGATTATACTTAATACCAAACCAACACATTATTTGTCAAGGGTGGGTTTTTTTCTAACAACTAATAGTAAATGTTATTAAAAATTGGTTCTACACAACACTTTGATTTTAAAGCTAAATAATTTGTACAAAACTATTGTTTTATTGGCAAAGTATACGAAACGTCAATAACAAAAATGCGGTTCACTCCATAGTTTACAAAAGGATAAAATTTCATCTTTTTGTGGTAATAAATGTTTCAACTTTTGGTAAGTGTAGAGTTAAACTAGATTTAATTGCTCTGTTTTTTATTGTGGAATAAGATAAATTATTTAAACTATTTTTTTGGTTTATGTAATAAGTTTATTATATTTTTTTAAATCTGTAACAGTTTTCTAATTATTTCTAGCAGTCGTTACAAGTTTTTTTTTAACATTATTTTAATTTTGTGGTTTTTAATTGTTAATAATCGAACAAATTGTTAAAAAGTTAACCCTCTATACATTTGCAAATCATTTAGGTAAAAATCCTTTATTTTTTAATTTGTAATAACACGATATTTATTCTAAGTAAGATAAAAACATTTTATCACTACTGTTCATTTCATAAACAATGCAATGAAAAACCAAAATTAGCCAATAATCGGAATCTTAAAGTTAAACGTAGATAATAAATTATTCAATTTGTTTAAAATTTTGAAATAAATTTTTTATTAATTTTTTTATATAGATTTAAATAATTACATGTTTACTTAATAATTACTATAACATTACCATCCGTGCAAATTTGAATGCTTGTTTAACATCAATGTTTATAATTAGTTATTGTTTATTTTTAATAAAATTAAACACACAAAATAATAATAAATTAATTATTATAAACATTATATAATTTTAATTTATTATTTACGTTAATATAAAAATAGCTTTCAAAATATGCCAATTTAGCCAACTCAGCTTTTTTAAATAAATATGTCTATGTATATATAAATGAACTATTAAGTACTTGACATTTTTTTAAATTTTTAATATTTATTTTAGCAAAAAAACAATTAGATAAAACAAATTAATATAAGTTTAATATTATTCTAATTTCTTGCGTTAATATTGAAATGTCTGTGTATATATTGCAAACATGTAAAAAAACGTCATTTTTGTAATATATGATTTTATTTGTTTATTTTTTTCAAATAAAATAAATATTAATATTTATGTTTATTTTATCTTTAACACATAATTAATAAACACATTAATTAATAAATAATTAATAAAAAAATTTTAATATTTAAAATAATTATAATCAATTATATTTGTAAAGAAATAAGTTATAAGATTTGTAAATAAACACACAAACTTATGCCTGTTACACAATACAAATTTAACACTATTTTATAATAGGACAATTTAAGGTAACACATTATTTGACGCAAATGTTTTATTTTAAATAAAAAACGTTTTTAATTATTATTATTATTTTTATAACAATTACTGTTTTTTAAAACAAATATGTCAAAGTAAAAACAAGAATAACAAAAAGAAAAAAAAATCTTAATTGTTTTTTATGTACATTAAGGCAACAAAATTAAGTTGTTTTTTTATCTTTTGCAATTTGTTTTACAATTTTATAAAATAAATAACTACAATATTTAAGCAAAATTTTATGCGTTATTAACAACAATTTATAGTTTTATTCATGTTATTAAGTATTTTTTTATTTACAAGATTTCAAAGTTGTTCTTTTAATAAATTAATATTACAGGATTATAAAAGCATATTTTTATTTAGTATAATTTTATTAAATTATTTTAGATGCAACAACATTTTAATTATATGTTTAAAATAATTCTATTTTTTTTAATTATTTTGTTAATCAAAGTTCTTGCACAACAATATAGTATGCTTAATTTGTTTTAATTTTAAACATGCATTTTTACAACAATAAATATTAAAACTTTTATTTTTATTTTAATAACGGTTAAACACTAACAATGTTTAATTACTATTTTTTTACTAAAAATGTCATTAAACATTTTTAACATATTTTATTTTTAATTTATTTAATTTGGGAATAAAAAATAAATACAGTTATTGTATTTTTTAATAACCTTAGTACAAGCAAATGTTACAATTGTTATTTATATTATAAATTATATATATATATATATATATTAAACATATATATATTAAACAATATATAACATTTAAATTATTTTTTTTTAATAATAATTATTTATTTATTTATTACCAGCTGTTTAATAGTAAAATTGTTATTTAATTTTTTATTTAATTTTTTGTTATTACTTTTATTTAGTTTATTGCATTTACAAAAGTAAATTACACATAAATATTTTGGTTTTGTTAAATTATTTTTTTTATTGCAATTTTTGTTAACATCTACACATTAAAACTCATTTTGTGTGCACAAAAACAATTTGTAACCTCATTAAATTTAGCGCAGACTTAACATATGCATGTTGCATATGTGTTTGTATGTATAGTTATAAATGTTAAGTTAATTACATTATATAATTATAAATATATATACTGATTTTTTATATGTTTTGTGATTAAAAAAAGTACACAAAATAAATTTATCTTGCAGTTTACGTTTTCTATTATTTTAGTTTGGTATTGTTAACTATAACAATGATAGTTATATTATTATTAATATTATTATTTACAATATTAATAAAAATAAGTTTTCAATTACAACTGCACATATATACTAATTTTTTTATTATTTACAAATGTACCAAATAAAATAACGTAATAAAAATACTTGTTGCTGCAATTAATTTTATAATGAATTATAACACACAAGTTAATAAAGTGAACACAATTATATATGCTATTTTCTATTACATTTACGCCAACATTTCACACTAACAACATATAAACAATTGTTTAAAATTTTAAATTGTTAATTAATTTATAATAAAATATTTATAAATATAAAACAAAAAAAGTTTATTTGTTATTAAACACATAAGTAATTTTAACCGTTTATTGAATTAAACTACATTATTTTAATTCAAAATATTAATAATAAAAAATATGTAAAAGAGTTCTGTTACATATATATATATATATATATATATATATATATATAT
>JAKXYG010000388.1:567500-589375 GCA_025895645.1 Cardicola forsteri | reverse complement strand
TATTATTATTATTATTATTATTATTATTATTATTATTATTATTATTATTATTATTATTATTATTATTATAAAATTAGTTGTTATTATTAATGATGTATTTTATTGCAAATTACTATTAAATTTATATTGATCTGATGTATATTAATGTAAATTAAAGAATTATTGCATTTATATTAATATTCTATTGTAAAACCAAACGTTAACGATTATCAGTTTATTAATAAGGAATATTTTATTTTCATAAGTTTTACTTTAGCGCATATTTGAAGAACGTTTATTGAGTTATAATAAATAATAAGGTTTTATGCAAGTAAAACAAAAAGTAAATTGGTGATAAGGGCGTTTGCGTGTAGACTGTTCAATTTAATCAAACAAGTCAATTGTAAAATACAAAATCGTACACTTACAATGGTATTCTTGATAAAATTATTCATCAACATAATAATAATAATAATAATAATAATAATAATAATAATTATTATTATTATTATTATTATAATTATTATTACATTAAACTTTAATATTTTACTAGAGATACATTCAGCGTAAAATACCTTTTCACAAAACTATAAAAAATAGTAGTAGAAATAATGGAAACAAAATGAAATATTGAATGTCACATGATAATGAATATAAATATAATTAATAAAGTAAATGTGGTTTTTAGTGAATTGACTCTAAATGCGAAATGGGAGCGATTTGATATAACAAGCAACGTTGCTTGTCGTCGAAGGTTGCGTAAATTAGCCTAGTCGCTATTTCTCCCAATATCTTACGTCTTGACTGATTAGGTGAAGTAATGAACAAGAACGCAAAGACGGGAAAAACGTTTATTACCAAATTTTACGAGATTGTGTCGCGAGAGAACCCAAAAGGAAGCCAAAATAGAGCCGAATGGAAGTGGAATCACAGAAGTGCTGAACGGCGTGGGAACGATTGTTTTTATAGCCGTTCCCACTGGTATGTACCGTTGACGCATTCAAACAAAAATTGTCAATATTTAACCAATATTAATTCCCAAAAATTAAATGTTAATTTTTAATGAGATAAAATGATATTGTTTATTATTTTATGACTTTGAATTATCTTCGTCAATTTTCACCGCTACATGTTAAAAAAATTGAATCAAAATTACTGCACTTTGAATGAGTTATTGTATAAGGCACAGTTACATTATGCTGTAGAATGTCCAAATTAGTTATAAAAATGCACTAGTAGAATAATTTAATTAATCCTACTTTAATAGATTTGTTAGAAGTTCAATTTTGTTTGATTCTCGATCAATCAATACTCTAGATAACTAAGTCAGATATAAATATTTGTATTAATTAGTCTTGGTTTTCATATGCAGTTAAGTTCTTCTAGTTTTTCCGTAGGCTTTAGATTTGTTTAAAACTGTGTGTAGTAAGTATTATTATCGTCAATCCTCAATATAAACAGGATTTAAAGTGTTGGATAACGATATCATTCAATATGACAGAATATTTGATTCCCGCAAATTTTAACACTAAAGATATGCACCTTATTAAAACAATATAATATTTTTTTAATAAAACGGGAAATATAGTTTTAAAGAATAAACACAAGATGTAGCAATAATAACACATTTTTTAATTAAAATTTAGTTTTGTTAGTCCTTTTATTTAGTAGCACAAAAATATGATTTTTATAAATACATGCTCTACATGATCACACCAGGTAAGTATGATATTTATGTTTACTCCAAAATATTTTACTTTGTTGCAGATACATATATTGTCTGGTTTAATTTAAATGCTTTAATTAATTTAAATGTTTTTGTTAAATACTTTATTTTAAATTTAATCAACTTGAATTTTGATGGATTTAAATTAAGATTACATTTAGTAGACCATTGTTCAATTTTATTAATAGAATGTTTAAATTCTTTTAGATTATTATTTGAGAAAATAATTTTGCACAAATCCATATCATCGGTATTTTATACAAATGCAATGGCTGTAAAATTTGCAATGGATTTACATACAATAAAAATAAAAACGGAGATAGTACTGAATCTTGTGGAACCCTATTGTTTTTTTCTGTTAATTCTGATTTATTACGACCAATTTGTGTAAACTGTTTTCTTTATGAAAAATAATTTTTAATCAGTCTAAGGTATGGTTGACTGTTTCAAGTAGTTTATGACAACAATACTAATAATAATAGCTATTATTATTATTATTATTATTATTACAAAAACCTTTTACTTAAAAGTAAGCATGGGGCAACATTAGTAACAGCGAAAACAACAACAAAGTCCCATAAGTTAAAAAAATATGGGGCAACAAAATGGATTTATTTGTTTGAACATTTTGTCAACATTTTTGTTTGATTCCATAAAACATTAATTTTGCTTAAATTTTTCCGAATTGTTCTTAGCCAAATTTTTTGTAGTCTACCAACCTTTCTTTTTGCATAATTAGTTGCTTTTCTAACAGTAAACGTAGAATTTGACCAAATAATTTTTTTTTTGTAACAAAGTCATGTAATGGACTGAAGTCAGTTTTTTATAAGCTTATTTTTTAAGTAGATAAAAAAATATAACCATATTAATTCAAGTTTATGAAAAACTGACACTGCTTTTCCAAGTTTTTATCGCTGTTTGCTAAAACGGTGTTTTTTATTGTTTCTGTAGCAATGTATATTTTTTTATAAAAACTAAGTAGCTAACTTTGCACTTTAATCTTTCTTATTTATCTAGGCTTGTGACTGTCTAGATAAGTTTATTTCTAATCTTCTCTAAGTAGAGTAATAATTTTTAAATCTAATTTTATGTAATAAAATTTAAAAAGATTAATAATAAAGACAACAGGCGCTATTTGTTATAAATGTTTCAGGATTTTAGGATTTTTTACGAGTTGAGTAGGCCAAAACGCCTTTTAGTACTCGGTTCTCAAATTGTCACAAATTTTTAGGAGGAAAAATGAAATGGATGGTGAGGTAAAGGGGGATTAGTCACAGAAAAAATATTTGAAATCAAGATAAATCAAGGTAGATAGTGGAAGTTAACAATTATAGAAAACGAGCAAAAATTATAAATATGCAAAAATAATAATAAAACAAGTTACGTATTACAATGCAAAAACACTGCAATATTCTTCAAAAAAGAAAAAAAAAGAAAAGGATGAATAACGCCCCAATGGACGTGTAGCGTGACGCGCGCCTCACCTCGCGAATATTGATTCTAGAAATATTTTTAAAATGTTTTAGCAACACCTAATATTTCTATAAACACAAGAAATAAAATTTTAAAAATATTATAATAATTATTATTATGGTTATATATATGGTTATATAATAAATAAAATACAATTATAATTTTAACAAAATATATTACTACACATTTTTCTTTTTGGAGATTATGGTAGTGGTTTTGCATTAGAATACAAAACATGTTTTATTATTACTTTTGTATGTTTATTATTTTTACTGGCTTTCTATAATTGTTAACTGTTCTACTATTCACCTTGATTTTGTTTTAATTTCAAAATTTTTTCTGTGACAAATCCTTTTTTACTTCACCATACATTTCACATTTCAGAACCGAAGTACTGAAAGGCGTTTTGGTTTACTTAACTCGTAAACGATTCTGAATCCTAATAAACACATTTATAAAAAATGTCAACTGGTTCATATTAAAAAGTTGAATACAATTATTAATATAAAATATTAAAGAAAATAAAAAATATTTATTTTTAATGACTAAAACGTTTTTGTATACTTTACTACATCTTAGGTAATAAATATAATCGGTTTTTTGTAAAACTCGGTTTAAGTGTTAATGTAGTTATATGTAACCTAAATTTTAATAAAAAATAATTCATATTTCTCACACGTCAAGCGAAGTGTTGATATGTTAAATATTTTTTATTGTATTATAAAGAATATCAGTGTGTTGCATAGTTGGACAAATTTTATTGTATTTATTTAATTTTGTTTGTACATTTTCTATTAATTTTTATATTTACTGTTTTCAATTATTAATTAAAATCTTTTTTACTTAATTCATATGTTTTATATTTTAAATTCCATTTCTTATTTGTTTATTTTTTACGTTACCATAAATTTCCCTTTTGTAATTTAAAATACAATTTAACCAAATAACAAAAATATATAATTCTGCAATTTATATATATTGGTGTTACAAGTTAGTATACGAGTTGAGTTGTTGATTTTCGGTATAGAAATATTAATGCCAGGTAAGAAAGGAAGAAGGATGAAAGATATGAATATATAAAAATATGAATAAATATAATAATAAAAAATAAAAATAAAAAAATTACATAAAGCTTGATGAAAATATTTGTCCTAGGTAGATTTATAAAGTATATGTTGAAACGGTCGGTGTTAACAAGTTGGCATGTTATACCTCGAAGTCTCCCATTGCTCAAAAGAAATATTTGGATGTTTTAAAATTTTAAAATAAAATGTGCTAAAATGTTTTTAAAAATTTGGTAAAAATCTACGAAACAACGTCGAAAAGCTTATATCATTTTTAAAATGCCAAGGTGAGGTGAGGCGCTTGTCACTCTACACGTCCATTGGAGCATTACTCATCTTTTTCTCCTTTTTTTAAAAAAAATTGTTGCAATGTTTTTGCATTGTAATACATAACTTGTTTTATTATTATTTTTGTATATCTATAATTTTTTCTCGTTTTCTCTAATTGTTAACTTCCACTAACTACCTTGATTTTGTTTTAATTTCAATTTTTTTCCTGTAACTAATCCTTCTTTACTTCACTATCTATTATATATTTTTTTAATAAAAATTTGAAAACCAAATATCTAAAGGTGTTTTAGTCTACTCAACTCGTGAAAAATTCTGAAATCCTAAAAATGACATAAATAGATATGTAGTATAAAACTATGTTTAAAATACATTAAAAAATAATGCAAAAATAATTAAAATTTAAAAATTTTTAAAGTTTATTTTTTAAAAGTTTATATGTAAACGTGCGCTTTATGAAATGCCTTGTTACCCCCCACACAGGTATGTCTTTCTGATGTATATGCACATTATAAACTTGTCTTATTTTTGAAGGGTAGATTGATTTTTAAAATTTCTTTTTAATTATACAGTGATTAATTAAGTTTTTTAATGTAAAATTGTTTTTGATAAAAGTGAAATTCATTGCAATAATTTTATAACTGAACTATGTTTAGCATGCAATGCACTAGATATATATATATATATATATATATATATATATATATATATATATATATATTACAAGGGCAAGGGTTTATTATATTTTAATATTTTTTAACATAACAGATTTGATTTTTTTGGTAGTGTTGAGGATGAAGAATTATTCTAGTAATCGCATTAAATTTAATGAAACTTTATTTTCGTTTACATTATAAGTAAAATTCGAAATTTGGGTTAATTAATTGAAAGTAGCTGTATTGGTTTTTAATTTAATTTTAATTACGTATTTTAAAACGATTGTTCCAATGTTTATAATAAATTGGTATTTTCAAAAGCAATCCATAAAAATATTTGAACGATACTTTACGATTATTACGTATATATATATATATATATATATAATTATTGCTAGTTCTAAAATATTTCTTAAGTTTAAAATATTTATTTTAGGTGGGTAAACTATGCTCCCATTGGGACACCTATTAAAGGAACTCGTTTATTACCAATAAAATTACCTATATCTGAGGAAGATTCTCGAAATATTGAACTAGAAGAAAGGTTTGTAATTTTTTGATTGTTTATACATTAATATCAGATTTTCATTTAAAGATGTATTACGTCATACCGAGATGCTTAATGAAATTTTGACTTGTGTTATTGATTTGACATACACGAATTATTATACTCCTGATGTATATTTTTCAATTTTATAGTATTTATTTTTAGTTTTTAGAAGAGAATAATATTGTTTATTATAAAATAAATGTGGCAGGTCATAAAATTCCTAATAATAATACCGTCAAAATGTAAGAAGTTACACAATTTACTAATTTTAAAGGTTTCTCGATATGGTCAATGAACATCTTTCGTCTAACCCGAGTAAACAAATTTTGTTTAAATCTTATTAATCTATATTAGTTTATATAAAGGAGGTGATTATTTTTTTGATTTTATTTAAGTTTATAATATTTACGGGACTATATGACGGTGGTTCATCCAATGAAGTAAATCGTCGAATTTGTTTGGCTGTTGTCGCGTTTAGAACGCTTATCGATCCATTATAGAGACGTAAAACCATCAACCCAAACACGAAGATGAACATTTTCTTTTCATTGGTACACACAGTACTTCTATACGCAGCTGAAACGTGGACTATTACGGGGTCAGAGATCAAGAAGGTTGACAAGTTTAAAGCAAGATGTTTCAGAAACATTTTGCATCCTCCGTATCAATGGATTGGATGAAAAAGATCAGTAGCCGCCAAATTCGAAATAACATTCATTTTTATGATATTCCTTCATTGGTATCGCGACAACGAAGATTGCGCTGCTTTGGACATGTTCTTCGTAGAAATCCTGATGCAATCTCACGTATCGTAACACTGGCTTGTCCAAATACCGACTGGAAGAAGAGGAAAGGAGGTCGAAAACGTACTTGGATGAATGCTGTTCGGAACGATCTTCACACTATCTTGACCAGGACTTTATTTTGGAAACAATGGCTAAATCGATGGACTGACATATCCCTACACGCTTCCGAAAATCGTGAACAATGGAAAAGGATTGTTCGAGATGCTATACCAATTTGGAATTAATGAAGATGTGGCTTTGCCACTAACTTTTGTTGTTGTGTTGTAACTGTCATGAGTATCACCATTGTTGAACTTTCAGTTTTTATAAGCATTACTCAAATCCTCAGGATCTTTTAGCATCCATTTACCCAGTTGTATATCAAGATTAAACTAATTTTTTGAATGTATTGTGATTTGTTTTCATAAGATAATCTCATAAATTATGTATTTTGATTTTAGATGGTTTAATTGCTGTGCATTGTACTCATGGCGTTAATCGAACAGGTTATTTTATTTGCAGGTAGGTTGTTTTATTTTAATGAATTATTATTTATTACAAAGGTATTTAATCTCTATTTGTGGCTTGACACCAAGAGAAGCTATGCAAGGTATGTTTACTATAAATAAACATTTCAGAGTTTTCTAATGCTCGTGGATATGCTATTGAACGAGAAAATTATATCCAATCTTTGTTGACGTTTAGTCCATCACTCGACAATAAGAATTTGTGAATAGTTTTAAAACAGTTAATATTGTATTTTTTTATTTCATTAATAGAAGCTAGATTTTATGTATGTTTTAGATTAATGATTTTGTAGCTACTGTTGTGTTTTGTATTTACTATTTTTAAAAATGTGTTTATTATTATTATACTTTGCGATTTGTGAATGTGATTTATTTAATAGCATGGGATGGTGATAGTGTTGAGGATTTATCAGGGTTATCTTTTTAGTCAAATAGTTACAAACAGTATGCGTGTAATATATTTTAATGTATATATATATATAAACTTGTATTAATCCACTGAGACAAAAGCCACTTAGTACAGCTGTGTACTTGGTCTCTGTTTCATGTTAATTTCAGTCCAGGGTGCATTACATGAAAGTACGAAGAATCAGGATTATTAGTATTATTGAAAATTGAGACTAAGCATTTCTTGAATTTTCGTGATTATTGGCATTTTTCGAGTATTAGAGTAAAACAATAATAATAAATTGTCATATTATTATTTTTAATGAAAGATTACTTTAATATTTAAAAAGGTACAAATAACTTTTATTGAGTAAATTTGAAAATATGCGTTATAATAAATAAAATTTATGTAACGTTGAATTGAATGTCGGTCAATTTTTCAAGTTGTTGATGAACTGACTTTAAAATTTCATTAAATTCATTCATAGAATAAGCGTCCATACTCGGGACATAGTGACATGCTTTTACACCTAAATAAGCTGTACCTAAATATTAATGTGAAAAAGTGTTTTTACAGAATGCATGTGTAGTATATATATATATATATACTTTTTATTTTTTTATGTTTATTGCTTTGAATGTTTTACGAAAAACATCTTTCAGTAGTGAACATTTTAGTACTGGTGGTGGGATTCGAACCCCGATGCCCACTGAGGTCCAAATCGAGCTATTTTTTTTTATGTGCGTAATGTATAAAAATATATTCTGTTGAGGTGACAGTTTATAAACGCAATAATTTAAACTGAGCAGGTATGGGTTTGATTTCCATCTCTAGTGCTGTCTATCAGTTTGGAGATTTTGTTCTTCACATTTAAAACAAGTGGAGGGGGTTGTTTGTAATGATTTTTATTTTGAGAGAGTGACATTGTTACCAACGAAGGAATATATTCAATTTTCATTTGGTTTATGACATCACTAGAAATCAAGGGTATATAGACACTACTTAAATTTTAAAAAATTATTATTATCCCAATAAAGTAGAATGTTATGCAGTCAAATGATCTAGGTCTTACCTGTTTGGTTTTCCAAAAAGCAATCGTAGATATAAATGGCAATTGTTGCGTCAGTATGATTTACTGTTGTGCGACCGCAAAGTTTTGCATTTGATTTGGCCAATGTGAATCTAAAAATAATGACAATTGTTTTCATTTATTTTGGTTGATGACGCAATCACCTCTCCTTTATTTCTATATATTGTACGGTATATAACACGATCGACTTCGATGGCTTGATAAGTGTAGAAGAATAACGAAGTTTTTGACTAGTAGACGGCATTTTTGTGACGTCGCTACTGCACATAGAGAATGACGAGATCGACTAATTTTTTGTCAGGGTTATCTCCCTCACCCGAACGGGTGCATATGGTATACGTATTGCTTAAGTTACCTGGATGTATGCTTGCACTCACCCGCCAAAGCGTTAGCTCAGTTATACCGCTGTGTACTCGGTCCCTATTGTTATTGGCCTAGGTGCTTATGGGTACCTAGTCTAGGATGCACTACGTGGAGGAAGAACGGTTAGGAATATCAACATCATTGTAAATTGGGACTTTATAAGCATTACTCAAATCCTTGTGGATCATTAACATCTTATCCTATATGTTTATTAGTAATTATAAGAAACAATACAACTATCTATTTAATTTATATATGCGCTTGTGTATTGGAGAAACTCCTTCGAATGTCACAATTTTACTAGGGTTTGTGATCTTGTATACCTGTTAATGTTGCAAGTTATGTTGACTCGGTGTTTTTTATTCCTGAAGGGCACTTATTCTAAACTGACGCTTTTTTGCTGGCGAATGTGGTAATATTGTGGACGCGCGTTTTAGTTTAGTTGTTTGGGTATACCTAGTGTGGTATTAGCCACATAGAAATAGCAGTCAGAATTATCATAATTATTTGGAAATTGAGACACTATAAGCATTACTGAAATTTACCCGTTGATTAGTGTATACATACACTTAATTGAATTGGGTTACCATTAAACACAATCGTTTATAATATATAGAAATAATACTTACAAAACGGGCAATGCCGAAGTTTTAATTGTGTGTTCGTTGTCTTGGCACGCTTGTCGTACGCTCAAGTAATAGGTCTGCAAGAGCTGACTTGTTTCGTCCGTCATTTCAGCCTCGTCCCGATTGTTGCAACTTTCTAGAAGCTATATACAAAATCACAGAGTCAACACTCGTGTCCACGAGCAAACATCTTTCGTCACTTATGAACAATTCTTTTTCAGGACAGAAATTTTACAGGGCATGTCCTAATCACTTGTGTCCTAGTTTGCTTGTAAGGCTTCTGTTGGAAACCTGCAAAAGCATAGGTTTGAGTGCACGTAATACTTGAAAGGTCTGCTTAGTTTCCGATAATTCTCTAACAAACAGCTATATAGTGCTCCTGGTCGGCTCAAATACAGCATTTTTAATATTCTCTATACATTTGACAATTCGAATGGATGGTGACGTAGTTATCTCTCCATAATTTCTATATTTGTACGGTATATAAAATGATCGACTTCGATGGCTTGATGAGTACAAAAAACAGGGAAAATAACGAAATTTCTTGACTGATAGACGCCATCTTTGTGGCGGCGTCATTGTTTGCAACGATTGGCGAGAACGCCTGATTTTTCGTCAGGTTTATCTTTCTTAGCCCAATGGCTACCATGTGGCATGCATAGACCTTGAGAGACCTTTCAAGTACCTTGGGTGTGTGTGGCTGACCTAGCCACCTAAGCTGACAGTTAGCAATATAATTATTATTGGAAATTGAAATTTTATAAGCACTACTCAAATCCTCGGGGGATCATTAGTATGCCATTATCAAACAATCCCATTATACATCCTTACGCTGTTGTATATGGCTGCGTCCTGAAATTGAAAATTATCCGACTTTGCGACCAAAGTCAATTTTGGATTCAATGTTTTGGAGAGATACATGTCGGCCAACAGGCTATCGACGATTTCGCCAGGTCCCGATGCTTTGTTTACGTCGACTACCAAATCAAAGGCGCTGTGTGTGTGTGTGAAATATATATAAAAGGAAGCGTTAATTTTATGTTTATTGGAGGATAGAACATGTTTTACTGGTAGTAAATAAGATTCTAGGGTCGTCGTTGAGTTGAATTTGATTTGAGTTACATCATTTTGAAGCATTGTGATTATAAAAACATGTAGCGAGGGTTTATACTGCCGAATGGCCTATTTTTCTATAAACCTGGGATGATCTTGAAGGTTTGGATATTGCATATAAAGTCTCAATTTTTAATGATGGTGATAATTATCATTGTTACCTTCACATGACACATCGTAAGGTAGGTGCATCTAGACTAACGCAGCAGAGACCGTGCACAGCGGCATAACTGGTCTTCCGCTTCGGTGGATGGGTACAAGCATATGTCAAGTGTACTTAAAAGGTATCTTAATGTACATATATACGAGCGAAGGCAGATAATTTTGACAAAATATCACGCAGCCTCCTCAATTTGAGCGATTAGTGGTGCATTCTCAAGGGTGACGCTTACTAGCCAAGAATATTCATTATATTTCTACGTTTGTTATTCTCATTAAGCGTTTGGAGCTGTACAAATATAGGAATGAAGAGGCTCCTACGTTGCCATCCACAATGAATGATCGGTTATTACTGCAAAGCCTTGTCTTCTATCTGGACTTGGAACTGGCCTTATTTGTTTTATCTATATGCGGAGTTGTGATCTGAGTTTTGCTATTGGTGTGTGCCGGCGTGGTCTAGCGACATAGCGCTCGATTTGGACATGGTTTCGAATCCCACCACCGACTTCGCTAAAATGTCCACTATTGAAAGATGCGTTTTTCGTCAAAACATTGAAAATAGCAAGCACATAAATAAATAAAATGTAGGTCATTCTTTAAAGTTATGCCAAATGTTCAATTGTTAAGAGATGTTTTTCATACAAACGACATTGAAGTGCCGAACCTTGGAATGTAAGTTTAAATCGAAATTAATGTTGATACAATTAATGTGATTCTACATGTATTCTGATTTTAAAATTTATGAAAAGTGAATTAATTTTGGCAACTTCTTTTGGATAACCTTGACCTTTAGTTTGTAATGTACTCTAAAGGGAAACTAGAGCGAAACAAGGAATAAATGTATATTGATGCTATGTTTAAGCTTCGGCCCATGTAGATGAATGTAAACATATTCTTTGTGGTTGGTAACGTAGTCATCTCTGCATTATTTCTATATTTGTACAGCATATTAAACAACCGATTCCGATGGCTTGCTAAGCGTAACCAACGTAGAGGAATAAGGAAATGTATCAACTGCTAGACGCACAAATGTTTGAAAAGATTAACGAGGCCGCCTGATTTTTGTCAGGGTTATATCCTTTAGCCGAACGGCTTAACCCCACCCGCTGAAGCGGAGACCAAGTTATATCGCTGTTTGTTCGGTCAGTGTTATTAGTCTACATGCCTATCGATACTTAGTCCAGGATGCTAAATGATCCTGAGGATTTGAGTAATGTTTATAAAGTCTCAAACTCCAATGATGGTGCTACTCCTGACTGTTATTCCTCTGCGTGGTGCATCCTGGACTAGGTGTCTATATGCCTGTAGGCATTCTAGACCAATAACAGCAGGGACCGAGTCCACAGCGGTATATCTGTTCTTACTGGACTCCTGCTCAGTGAAGGGGTGCATATACCCTAGATGCAAAAAAAAGTATCTTAAGGTATTCGTTTACCAAATGTAGCCGTAACTTTGGCTTGTCCAAATGCCGATTGGAAGAAAAGGAAAGGTGGTCACAAAACGTACTTGGATGGACGCTGTTTGGGACGATCTTCACCCTATTTTGGCCGAGACTTTATCTTGGAAACAATGGCAAAGTCGCTGGACTGACATATTTGTGCTCGCCTCCGAAAACCGTGAACAATGGAGGGGAATTATTCGTGATGCTTTGAGAACTTGGAACTAATAAAGAGGTGGCTTTGCCACCCACTTTTGTTGTTGTTGTTTGATGCACCACATGGAGGAGAAACAGTCAGGATTATTACCATTAGTGGAATTTGAGAATTTATAAACATTACTCAATTCTTCACGATCATTAACATCCCTAAATATATCTAGGGTATAGGAAAAATACCAGCATCAAATATTAACCGATTTTTTATCCGTTTTCGTAGACAGTGGCAGTGTCAAGTGAATTTCATTTTTTAACCAAGGAACGTAATTATTTGCTCACATTGTATACAAATTTCTTTGGAATAAAAATGATCAAAAAAGGTTGACAAAATGTGATATAAAGATGATTTTGTCACTAAAAATCTATCGAATCGACATTTCAAAAGTATTGTGGCACTTGATTAAACAAGTTACATGTATGTAGATGTTACTTTATGGTACGTTTGAGTGCTTCTTTACGTGTTATGCGTGTCGTAATGGGATGTTGTTTTGGGTCATACAATTGGGTTGGAAAACAATCGGTTGTATCAAAACTGTCGTCGTTTGTCCAATTGCATTCGATGGTAGCCCAAACTGGAGCCGTATTTGGATGATACTGTTCGGGAGAGGTTGAATGAGTCTGTTTCGTGTGTGACGGGCTTGCGAGCGCAATTGTCATGCTTTCGAGGGCTAGTTGGGAAGGTTGAATGGAGTTGGGAATGAATTGGAATAATACCCATGATTATATAATCCCAACTATTGTTAGTTTTTGAAAAATTAAATTGTGGAGCTATAAATTTTGATCCTGCTTGTGTATTAGACGTCTTTTTAAATTTATAATTGTCATTGGAGGAAACCGACTCCTACTTAGCGCGTGCACAGATGGCGGATAGGGGAATGGCTTTTAGCAATAAAGGTTGGCGTAAATAAGGCCGTGCCAAATAAGCAGTCGCGGACCAAACGTGTATTCAGGCGTTTAGGTGGTTAACGCGTTGACAAGGCGACAACGGTTATCGGTGTCACCCTGAGTCATCATCATCATTGGGGATAAACACCCCCCCACCGGTTATTATCACTCAGAGTAGTCCAACAAAAGCCAAAGCGTCTGTAAAAACGTCAACTTTTGTAGTGTGTACTCAAAGAACAATACTTGAGATGTGCTGACATTAAATGTTAATTACATCCCGAGTTAAACCCCTCCACCGGTCACCCTGAGTATTATCACCAAGCAGTGGTATTTAGATACAGCATTGCTTGCTCCACCCAGAGGGGGACCTAGAAAAAGTGGTTTAAAAATTGATCGTCTTCTCATCAAGATGGCTAATTGGTCTATATACACGCGGTCAAAACTCTTACAAAATATAAAATAAATGCCGTGGTTAACAGCTCTAGATTCTGATGATCAAATGACTCGCGATTCTATGAATATTACTCGCGATAATGTACCAGTTTTATTTTTACCATTGACGCAAAATACGGACTTATATTTATGTTTTCCCGTAAAGTCTATCTGATAAAACACAGTCACGCAATTAACATAGAAAAGAAAATCTACAAAAATGTTCCTTATGAAATGAACTATTCAAAAAAATGCAAATTGATAACGATTATTTTTCTGCATTATTTGAACAAGTTATTTAGTTGTTGAACATTTGGTTTCCAAATAAGAGTATAAAAAAAGAAAATTTCAATTTTAAAGAAAATAGAATTTGAAAGATACTGGAACTGGAGTATCAAAACTGATATCAATAATAATAATAATTTTTACACGACAAGCGCCTTAAAAACAATTGTTTTGTTATTAATTCATTATTGTGAAAAATAACTATTTAATCCTAATCGAACTGTTTACTACTTAAAAACCGCTTTTGCTGTTTATAAATATTTGTATTTTTAATTAAAGGAAATGTAGTGATAACACTGTACTTACCATGGACCAAAGTAGCAAGTTCTTTTGGTTTAAACAATTCTAATCTATGAAAGTAGGCTATGCCGCCTGACGCCAGTTCCATTGTTCCACCTAAACAACAATGTACACAATTTGTTTTATTATTATTGATTGTAAATAATAATAAATATTAACAATACGTACATCTTGTCATTTCACTGTTTTTGTTCGGTTTGTTTGAATTCAATTCACTTCTAACGTAACAAGATTCGGAAGGTTTTAGTCGACTTTGCTTGGTTGTATTTTTATTGCCAATATTTGGTTGTTTGGAACCGCTTTCATTTATTTCCAAAGCCGTAGGTAACAAACCGTTGCCAAATTTATGTTCAAAACTGCGTTTGGCATAACGACTTGCAGTGCGAATCAGATTGTGACCCAAAGCTTCTGACAATGGATTAATAGCAAGCAATGCTGGGGGTCTGCACAATTCATTAGGTACTTTACTGGGACATGTATTAGGTGCTTTGAATTGTATGCCTTCATTATGTTTCAAGTTTATCTGTTTAGTATGTAATGCAATAATAGATATTTATTATAAATGCATTTTAAATATTTTATAACGTTTAACATAAGAATTAACTATTAAAGAATGAATTAATACTATTGGTTATTTTTAATTGATTAAATATTTAGGTAGAATGTTAAGCGATTTCTTAACTAATTATCGAACGCTTAATTATTGTTACTTTGCTATTTTAAAAACATTAATTATTAGCCAATTATCGTGTAGATGAATTCTGTTTTTAAGTTCTTTTGTTATATAGCGTCGTTAGGATGTTGTACATTGTGTAATAACAATAATTTTATATTAAGCTTGAATACTTCACTCGATATACATTTAGTCCTTAAATACATTATGCATAGTTCTTATAACTATTTTATTAATGTTAATTTTCTATTACAAACTGTTCTTATTCGCAATTAGAGTTCACAAAGGGGAATGACGACGTTTCTTGGTTGACAGACGGTATCTTTGTAATAGCGTTATTGTTTACAGCAATTAACAAGGCCACTACTAAGGCGTTAGCTCAGTTATATCGTTGTGTATTCGTTTCCTGGGACGTTAATGATCCTGAGGATTTGAGTAATATTATAAAGTCTCAATTTCTAATGATGGTGATATTCCTAGCTGTTTATCCTCCATATGATGTATCATAGACTAGGTGCTCCTAGGTATCTAGACTAATGACAGCAGGATTCAAGTGCACGGCGGTATAACTGAGTTTCCGTTACAGCGAGTGGATGCGAGCATACACCCAGGATACTTAAAAGATATCCGTTCGGCTACAGAAGATAACCCTGACAAAAAATCAGGCGGTATCGTCAATGTTTGCAAGCAGTGGCGACATCACAAGGATGCCATTTAACAGCCAAGAAATTTTGTTGTATGTCTACATTTGTTAGGGTTATTAAGCCATCACATTCGATCTTTTATATGTCTTGTAAAATAATAGAGAAGTGACAACGTCACCAACGAAAATGTATTTGGTTCCTACTGTTTTAGTATATATGCTTAGTTTGAAATGCTCCATATGGAGAAACAGTCAAGAATATAGTCATTACTGAGACTTTATAAACACTACTCAAATTCTTAGGATTATTAGAATAAATTGTGTAGCATAATATACAGTAAAACAATCAGTGAACTGCTTACTGGGCTATAATTTTTATTTTGAATTAAAAGTATTAATAGTAGCCATTTGAATAAAAAATAAGTTCCAGCGGGAGTAATATTATCTACAATTGCAAACAGTTTTATGATTTATGAACCAATTTACCTAGAAACATAAAAGCCAACGTGTAGGCAATTCCAAAATCAAATTCGTGTACATCTAAAAGTGCAAAGTTGCATGTTTGTTACAAGCATGCATAAAAATTTGTGTGGACGTACATGTTGGCAATTGTTTAACAAGTGAATTGATTACAGGTGGAAGTGGACTTGGAACGTTTACATGCAACGATTTTACATCATACACCTAAATAAATCAATTATTAGATACTTATGAAGCTTACTTTAAAGTACCATTCTTGTGATTTTTTTGTTTTTCGTAAATATGGTACTCCAATTGCGTGACATAGCAATCCCAAAGTGAGCTTTTCAATTACATGTGCTGTGCAAATATAAAATGCATTAAAAATAGCACAAATTTCTATTACAATAAGTTATGCAACTGCATCGTACTTTTAGTACTCAGCTCAAAATGTATTGTAAATGAAAACATTTTAAATTATATTGAATAATAATCTATATGGCTTAAGACATAAAAGCACTGAACAAAAAAGTAACTATTAAATATAAAATTAAATCTTTACTAGTTTAAACGTTTACAAGAAACAATAAAAAACAGCAGATAAAGCTTAATTGATTAAAAATGTGTAGTTTTATTTGTTTTTAAAATGTACTTCATGTTTGTTTCAAATTATTAAAATAATAGATGTTTGTGTCCTACAATGTTCCGGCGTTGCTATACAATTTTAGGCACTAAACTTGTAGCTGGATGAAAATCGGTTCGAATCCCACCATCGACAGTCAACTCGAATTTTTGTTTACGGCTAAATGTAAACTTTCCGAAAAAAAGATAATATTAATAAAAGACTATTCGTAGCGTTAAAAACCTTTAATAATACAGCTTGCAACATATTTAAATTAGGTTTTAATAAAAGTTTTAAATATTAAATACAATTAAGTAATTTTAAATATACTAATTATTTATTTTGCATTATATGTAACGACAGGTTAGGGTTTTAATATTTACGGGTTAAGAAACAGCGTAGGATAAAATAAAAATACATTTTTAATATTTTAAAATAAACTAACTATAACCAATACAATATATGCCTCTTGATAAGGGAATATTGTTTAACTTTATTTGTTTGCTTGATTTTTGAAAATTTTCAGGCAGTATTATGAATTCTACAGATTCTAAAACAAAAAATAAATAATTAAATCAATTTGTTTTATTACAGAGTTCAAAAAAATTATCAGTATTTCATTTTATGTAAATATTTTTGCATAAACACCTACTGTATACATATGACCGGTTTACATACCCAATGTAAATTGTTTTTGCATTTCTTCTCTTAAAATCATGTGACAGTATTTGCATTTTAATTTTCTTTTAAATAAAAATAATTAAGTATTTTATACTTTATAGTTGCAGCGGCTTTGTAAATGTCTGAATGTACTTGAAAAGTGTTTGATCCTGGACAGATATCGTCTGCACAAACATAAGCTACTGCTCTTGTAAACAATTTTATTGGCGATATTGCAATGATGAGCCCAGTTAAAACATTGAGTCGGTTAGAAACAATATTTTTTTGATTTGTACAAAAAATTCTTTAGTATTAATACACTAAAATAAACGTACTCTGGAATGCATGGTATATCGTCAAATGTTAATGTTAAAACAATTGATTCAACATTGTCTTCTTCGGTAAAAATGCTAATTTCTAATCCTATGCAGTAAATAATCTGTGCATATATATAAATAGTTATATTAAAGTAACAATAAAAATGTATTATTTAAATAACTATCATTATACACAGATATTTAAGAACTATAAATTAATAAAAGTTTATATAAAATATAAGATAAATTATATTTTTATAACTGATAATCAAAAAGAAAAGTATTATTTTTGTTCAATATTTAAATTATATTGTCACGTTTTCACTATAATTTTTTAAACATAAATTAACGTTGTTATTTAGTTTCTACATAGTTCCTTTTTGATAATTAATGTAAATTAATAAAATTAAGCATACAAAATAATAATAATTTAATTATTATAAAAATTGTGTAATTTTAACTTATTATCCACGTTAATATAGAAGTAGCTTTTAAAATATGCTATTTTGGCTGACTCAGCCTTCTTAAATAAATATTTCTAAGTATATATAAAGGATCTATTAAGCACCAGACATTATTTTTAATTCCCGATATTTGTTTTTACAAAAAAACAATTAGACATAAATTAATTTAGATTTAATACCTTTGTAATTTTTTACGTTAATTTTTGAAATGGGTGTACTAGTTACCAGAACATTAAAAAAAATGTTACTGTTTGTATAAGTTATATAGTAAATACACAGTGCATTTTAAATATATATTATATTATTTTGTTTAATTTTTTTTGTTTTAAACGCTTATAAATAACATTTTTAAGTAAATAGACATTAAACAAAATCAAATAAAGATTTTTATTTGATACAGTTAGTGAGACGCAAATCCATGCTCTAATAACATTAAATTATTTCAACTAGGGTTTTGTTTATTATACAAAATATTTTTATTTAAAAATAATATTTAAAATTAACTTAATAAAAAAATTAAAATTGCTTATTTGCACTTTAGATTATTAGTTTTTCAAACAAAATAATAGTTAATCACGCGTTTTAAAAATTAAAAGTTTTGCAGTTATAATATTTATTAAAATTAATGTATTTTATATATGTATTTTTATATTTATTTTGAATTATTTAAATAATCTAAAATTTAATCAATTTTGAATAAAATTTGTTATAATGTTAAAAACAGTGCAATATAATTTGCACACTTAAAATTTATAATTTTAATATATTTATATATTAGCCGTATAAATTGCTAAATAATAGTAAAAAATATAAAAATATTAAACCAAGTTTAAAAAAACATTTTTATTACTTTAATATTAAATATTTATATATTTTTAAAAATTATATATATAGTACCTCTAATAACATTCTTTCAAAATGTGAATAATTAGTCAAAATATTGGTAAGGAGAATACCTAAAATGCAAATTATCAAAAGTTTACTTTGTTCAAATAAATTATGGAATTGAATGGACACAGTTATTGGAAAAATAGAACATTTCTAATATGATTTTAAAATTATCGTTATTATTTTAAAATTACTTTTTTATTAATTAATTTTGCAAATTGTTTTTTAATTAATTTTATTTGCTCTGTTTTTTCCAAGTACTGAATTAATTGAACTGAAAATGTAAACTCATTCATTATTTAAATATGTGCCACAAAAACGTTTAAAACAAAATTAATTTTAATTTTAAAAATTACTGTCAAAAATAAAACAAATTTATTTATTTAAAAAATTATTATATGCAGAACATATATAAAATATATAAATAAAATAAGTAAGATATAATTATCGCAGAACACTTTTTATTAAAAATAAACATAATACAATAAAATAATAGTTGCAAAAAACTCCAACAAAATCCCATAATTTAAAACGAACAAGAAGACAACAAAATTATTTCATGTATTCGAAAAATTAACCGAACTTTGATCTGTTCGCCCCAGACAATTCTTAAAATACTGTTGAAATATTGGCGATGAAAACAATTACAATTTTATTAATTTTGTTTCGTTTGTAGCGGTAAAAATTGACGAAAATATTCCAGTTTAAAATAATAAACAATATTATTTTATTTCATCAAAAATTAACATTTAATTTTTAGCAATTAATATTCTTCGAATATTGACAATTTTGTTTGAATGTATCAATGGTACATACCAGTGGGAACGGCTAAAAAAACAACCGTTTCCACGCCATTGATAACTTCCGTTTCTTCTTATTATTTCGTTCCATTTTGGTTTCCATCTCGGTCTGTCCCGCGATCTGATTCTGTAATTTGGCAATAAACGTTTCCTGGTCCCGTCTTTACGTTCTTGTTCATTACTTCAAGTAATCAGTACAAACGTAAGGTATTTGGAAAAAGAATACGACTAGATCTTTTATTAACGTAAGCTTTAACGACAAACACCGCGCTTGTTACATCAAAACCGTTCCTACTTCGCGTTTAGTGAAACGAGGCTACGTGGCCTGCAATTTGGTGTCAATTCACTAAAGGTTGTTTTTTGTTTTTGTTTCTAAGTTTCACTTTAGTGTATTGTCGTAGGAATGATTATTTACGCGTACAAACAAAGTTTTATCTTCAAGCGGGTGGACTAACACCTTTCTAAATCAGACTTTAACATCAATTTCGGGTTTTCTGTTTCTACCAATAATGATTCTGGAATATGTAAGAGAATCAACAGTATCAATCTCATGTCTTTTAATTTTGATGGGCTAATAATTAGTTGACATTTTGCACAGCACTTCCATTTTTAAACAGATAATCTGTATGGCAGCACGAAAAATAATGTTGCCAAAACGTGTTTTCATATTTTACATCTTTTTTTGAGTTTTATTAAGTAAACCAATATCATCCACAAAATCTATTAATCTGCCATGATTCCAATTGATGTAGTACGACGAATTATTAATGAACCGAGTTATAACAAAATCAGTTACCAGAAGAAACAAAAATGGTGACAAAATAAATCCTTGACGTAATCCTGTGACAATTTCAAACATAACAGTGTAACCATTTTCCGTTTGAACCCATAATATTTACATAATTCAACGGTATTCCATAAAATTTAACAATTTTCTACAAAGATTCTTGATAAACACTTTCAAAAGTTTTTATAAAATTAATAAAATTAAGTGTATGTAGTTGCTTAAATTTTTGGCATTATTTGACACTATTGCGGAGCGTTATTTGCTTTTTCCATGAGAGCGTTATCTGTCTTTTTCTTTTTTCTTTTTTTGAAGATTATTGCAGTGTTTTTGCATTGTAATACGTAAGTTGTTTTATTACAATTTTTGTTTGTTTATAATTTTTACTCATTTTCTCTAATTGTTAACTTCCACTATCTATCTTGATTTTGTCTTAATTTCAAAAAAAAATTGTGATTAATCCCTGTTTACCTCAGTATTCATTTAATATTTTTTCCTGGATCTTACTGATATTATCAATAAATAAAACTAAAAATTAAAAGAAGTTTTGTTTCTACTCAACTCGTGCATTAACCTGCAACCTACGGAGAATGCGTATTTTTTTAATACATTTTTTAAAAACCTGCTTGATGTTTTCGAATATGTTTATCTACCGCATTACTTAAATGGTTTTAAATTACTTTGCAAAACACCTTATTAGTAACAAACAACAGAGTTATTTCGCGCCAAATGTTGCAATTAAAAAAATTTCCTTTTATACCATCGAGGTCCTGTTTTTCTAATCTAATAATTAGTAGTCTTACCAATATATTGAAGCAATTACCTTTCGTCAGTGTCTTCTACTTTGACTTTTGCAAAACATTTAACAAAGTATCTAACTCCACATTGTTTGGTAAGTTACAGTTTTTTGGGTTTACTCCTCCTCGATTAATATGTAACTTTTTCTCAAATTATAAATCTAGTGTTAGATAAGGTGGCGTCTTTTCCTCCAGCACTAAAATGTGGGCTCACAATCGGTATTGCTAAAATGTACACTGCTGAAAGATGTTTCTCGTAAAACATTCAAATTAATAAACATTAAAAATAAATTTATATTATTAAATAAAATTTTTATTAAAACACACTACAACATTTTAAAATTTATGCTAATATTTTTAATTTTAACTTATAAAATTTTAATGTGTTAGACAATTGAAAAGTTTGGTAATATAATTTATTTATA